>ML410505.1:42013-86510 GCA_005239525.1 Nicotiana knightiana
GTGGAGGTTGGTCTAAACTTTCCTAAAGTGAATTTTTGAGTTTTGAACATCGATTCGGAGTCGGATTTGAGTGAAAATAGTGTTGTTGGACTCATAAGTGAATGAGTTGTCAGAATTTGTGAGTTTTAATGGGTTAGATTGACTTAAGATTCGACCTTTATCGTTTAGGTTTTTTGCCTATGGTATTATTTGATGATTTTGAGTTGCTTCTGGATAGTTTCGAGCCATTCAGAGGTTGATTTGCGCGAATGGCATTTCTAGAGTGTTGTTTGGCGTGCTTGGGGTTGGATTTGTCTTGTTCGAGGTAATTACCATTTCTAAACATAAAACTAAGGGTAATTATCCCTGGGAACCATGTTATTTGTGATGTGGGGGGTATGGAACATGCTAGGTGACGGGCGTGTGGGCGTGTGGGCATGCATCGGGGAAATGATGATCCAGGTTGACTTTTGGACTATGCTGTTATCATGTCTTTTTTTATCTGTGTTTTTCCTACTTATTAGATTAACTGATCTAGGGTTCATGCTTAACATCATATTTAGGCTATATGGCTACTTGATTGAGAATTTATGAGACTATTATGTGTTGTGGGTTATCTTATTTAACTGTAATTATACATTTAGTCATTATTCAACGTTTGCTTGTCATATATCAGCCTATGCTCATCATTCATTGTTACATTGCATGTTATCATTGTTATACCATATGTGGAGTTGTTGGCTTAGTGGTATGAGATTATGAGCCCTTGAGACTTTAGAGGTTGATGACTGGGGTGGGCCTTAGAGCCGTGTTAGGAGTGTTATTGTGGATCGGGGTGCACGCCGCAGTAGGCCTTATTGGCTTATTTATTATTGTGGATTGAGTTGCATGCCATAGTAGCGCTTGGTCAGGATTCGCCCCTCCGGAGTCTGTCATACCAGCAGTGAGCGCAGATATAGTAATATATATACATGTGCTTTGGTGAGAGGCTTATGAGCCAGACACCCATATAGTGTTGAGTGATTTTGTGTGTGTGTGTGTGTGTGATAAAGTGGGTATTTTGAACAGACAGCTGGAGTATGTTAAGAGTGAAAGTACCTATCATTGTGAAATCAATCATTTGACATGCATACTTGGCATGTAGGCATAGAGATGCATTTTCCCCATGCTAGATGAGACTGTGACATTTATGATTTGACATGTAGGCATAAAGAAATATATTCCTAATGCTAGACGGTATATGATAACTGATGACTTGACATGTATATTGACAAATAGGCATAGAGATGTACCTTCCTCATGCCAATTGTTAAACGAAAATCTTTATCTAGTGTTGTGAATTGGGAATACAGTTCTTAGATAAACTCATATTTAGGTTATTTTCAGTTGTAATATATGTACTTGACTGTTATACCTTGAAAACATGTCTATTTTTCTGTAGTTGTTTCGAGCTGACTATGATATCTTTTGAGTTTTTACTTTCACTACCTCCATTATATTACTATTAGTGGATACTGGATATTGTTGTTGGACATTGTCCTTCTTCTGAGCTGTCACTGCTTTCAACGTAAGGTTGGGTTTGTAACTTATTGAGTACATAGGATCGGTTGTACTCATACTACACTTCTGCACCTTGCGTGCAGATTTTGGAGCTGACATAACTATGTATGGCAGGAGCTGGCATTGAAGATGTGCCTGCGTTCTGGTTATAGTTGCCTCTTGTTCTTGGTAACTTTAGATTTTTAAATATGTTTGTGTATATTTCGAACAGATAACATATTTATTTTGTACCAACTTTGTAAATTCTAAGACTTAGAAGCTCATACCTTGTACTACCAATCCTTGGGATTTTGTATAGAAGGTTAAAATATTTTATATGTTGACTCTTGTTATCCTAATTGAGTTGTGTTGACTATCATTTAGCTTACTAGCAGGTTGGATTAGGTGTCATTGCGACTAGCTGGATTTTGGGTCGTGACAAGCTGGTATTAGAGCTCTAGGTTCATAGGTTCTACGAGTCGTGAGCAAGTGTCTAGTAGAGTCTTGCGGATCGGTATGATAACATCCATATCTATCTTCGAGAGGCTACATGACATAGAATTCTGTATTAGCTGTGCCTTGGAAACTTGTGATGCCATGGATGAGGTGTGAGATATGTTCTCTATGTTGTGAAGGTGGGCCAGTATGGAGGACTTGAGCCAGGTTTGGACCGCAGCTTTGGCTTGTAGTTTCAGTTGTGTAAGCATGTGTTTTTGGACTTATAAGTTTGATAGTGTCCCTATGAGTGGGACTCATGGATTGGCGAGTAGTTAGATGGCTATATGATGAGTATAATGTGCTTATGGGATGTGTTCAGATGGCTTGGATGTGACAAGAAGAGTTTGTTTGAGATGTAGAAATGACTATTGGGTGCTTGATTTCTATCTTGATGTGTTGTACAATCCTGAGTTACGAATGTGTTAGGGATCGTTTAGTTGTACGTTTGTGGAATGAAGTGTGTTCTTATGTCTAGTTGACGAGTTCAAACTCGATAGGATTTAGTGATTGCATAGTGGTTGTGGCCATGAAAGAGCATAGAGAGATGCTAGTTTAGGTCTAATCGGGTAGGTTATCTCATGTGGGATATTTTGAGGTTGTGTGATTCTAATGATGATTATGAAGAGAGTTTCTTTCTACCGGTGGGTTACATGTGTTGCAATTTGAGTTTGGATCACTTTAGGAAGTTGGCTTGGCTGTCACGAGGATGAATGTGAGTTTACCAGATGATTGGAGGTATGTTATGATTAGTGCTACATGAGTTCATGAGGTGTGAATTAGTTCTTTGGACGTTGGTGTGCTAATGGAGCATAGATCGTTCGGCTCGTTTGGGCGGTGCATTTGAGATTTGAATGGGGTGGATAACTCTCAAGAAGGTTCTAAAGAGTTCAATATTCATATGTGGCATTTGAGAATTTTTCGAATTTGTATATGGATAAGATTTGAGATTTGCATTGGATGGGGTCGGTACTCGCGGTATTTCTGTATCATTATGGATTATATATTTCAGTATCAAAGAGATTAAGGAAACGACTTTAGATTCATATAAGGTCTCTTCAGACTGGGTAACTCGGATGCAGTATTTTGGGTGCTTATGAGGTAATACAGTAGTTTATGGGCTTCAGGACGATGTGGTTTCATGCTAGGTCACTTGTGGGGGCTTTGGTTAAATATCGTATTGAACTGGCAAGGAAAAGTGTTAACCTAAAGGTAATTCGGAAGGGACTTAGAGAAATAGATCAGATTGGTAGTGGTTTAGATATGCATGATAATGATTGGTTCTTTTGGGTTCTTATGATCTTGTGAGGCTTTACCGCTGTTTTCTGGACCAATTAGCACAAGACTAAGCCATTTCATGCTAGGATCACTTGTGGTGGGCTTAGTCTTGTGCTAGTTGGTTTCAAAGAATTCTTGATGATTTCTACCATAGTTTGAAATGGATATTTTCTATCGGTACGGGGGGTATGTTGCGTATTGTGATTTTCTCCTGGATGAGATCAAGGGAAAGGTTTTTGGCTGATTGAATATGTATCCCTACTGTGAATCAAAGTTGATAATGGGGTTCTCGTGTTTTCGTATGATGGCATGTTAGACTCGGTGCATCATGTGGTATTCAAATTTACGTATACAGATTCGCGGTTTAATTTTGGGAGGGGGGTGATAATGAATTCTAGATAGCATGGGTAGTTTCATATGTTTAGGGAATGTTGGCACTATCTGGTGTCACCTGAGTGGAGTGCACTTTCAGAGGGTGCCTTGTGTTTTCACTTGCGGATGCTTTAGTAGTATTGCAGTACTCGCCTGGTTGATCAACTGTTAATGTTCATATTTTTCTTTGTGGCAAGGAAGAAATATTGAAGTATTTCTAGTGGAATGATTGTCAATGAAGGCTTTGTCAAAGTGGTCGAGTTGGGATATGATCTAGTGATTCTGGTACTCTGGGAATTGGAGACGGGGAGTTCTTAGAGGCAGATTGTTCCTTGGTTTATAACTGTGAAGGTATGGCCAAAGTGAGACAACTAATAATATGTGTTATGGTTAGGTCATTGTGGACTTTTTGAGGGTTATTTATCTATCTATGGATGATCGGAGTTGATTAGGGCCCACTGGTACGCTCAATGAGGATGTGTATTCTACACCGGGTCGGATTTGTTGACTCAGCATTATTAGTGTTGAAGGGTGTTTCATTCGGTTAGATTTGAGTGTGTTCGTGTTATGATATGCTATATATGTCATTCTTCCATGCTACAATGGGTTGTGATCGGTTGGTTGTATGCACACATGACGAGGTTCTGTTTGGGCCTTGTAGCGGAATTCGAGCGAGATGACTCTTGGGGTGTTAAATGGTTGATTGCGCCTTGGTTATGGTCTTTCCGGATTGTGGTATATTGTGTTTGTCTCTAGTGATCATGCACTTTGTGTACTTGATGCTGAATTGCGTGTGGTTGTTGATTTTGAGCATTGTGGCTTGAGTTATTTCATATTGACCGGTGTTTGAAGGGGTCACGCATTGTAGCGGGGTTATGTTGGGATAGGATCCTTTGTGATAGATTCGTGTCTCTTAGTTCTACTATGTGTGACGGGTTCATAACATTGCATTTGGGGTGGTACTTAATGATCTTGCGGGACGGTTCTCTCATTTGAGTCATTTCCCATGTTTGAGTGCATTGGAATTGTTGGTTATTGGTGCACGGATTGCACGATTTGTGGCTTTAGATTGTATTGGTATGGCATGTCAGTAGAATAGTTGTGTTTGATAAGATGAGGTCATTGGACCTAGAATGGGTGATATCGGATTTGATTATGGTATGTTTGGAAGAACAATATCGGAAGTCGACTTAGAATTTAGCTATGGTTCTTGTAGGATAAGAGAGAGCCCCGTTACTTGTTTCTCTAATGAGTGGATTATGAGTTTTTGCAAATTTATTCACCATTGGAAGGGTACGAAGGTCTGGAACAAGGTTTATTTTAAATGAGGTTTATTACTGGTACCAGATTTATTTTTGGGAAGCTATTGTGGTTAGAAGTTATTGCTGTGAGTATCTGAGTTATGTGGTATATCATGTGATTACATCTTGGGTTATGGTTATGGCTTGGTACAGCTTTTTCAGGCTCATACAATGTATGGAATATGGATGTGAGAATTGGGTCTTATAATGAATTCCGTATATTGGAAATTGAGTTCCAATGTTTATAGACTAAGGTTAAGGGAAGAATCTTTGGTTATGTTGAGTTGACGGACTTAAATGTATTGGGGTGATGTGGAATCACCCCCGATGTGATTTGACGGCTTTTGAACGACTTTTGGTACGTTCGGGGACGAACATATATTTAATTGGGGAGAATATAACGACCAAGTTGGTCGTTTTGAGCATTTGTATTCCGTTCAGCTGTTTGAAATATTGAGTAGCTTCATGTGATGTATTATGACTACTGTGTATTTTCGGTTTTGGTTCTCAAGTGATTCAGGATTGATTTGGAAAAATGATTCTCATTTTAAAAGCTTTAAGTTTGAAAAGTTGACCAAGTGTGACTTTTGAGTACTTGGCCTCAGATTGGAGTTTTGATGGTTCTGTTAGCTCAAGACGGTGATTTTGGACTTGGGAGTATGCCTGGATTTGTATTTGGATTTTTCAAGAAGGTTTCGGAACTATTTGGCGGAGGTTTGAAATTTGAGGTTTGGGATGTTCATAAGTTTGATAGGGAGTTGACCTTGATGATATTAGGTTCGGATTGTGGTTCCGGGAATCGAAATAGCTTTATTATGTCATTTGGGACTTGTGCGCAAAATTTGAAGTAATTTTGAGTTGATTTGGTGAGGTTTGGCACGAGTTTTGGAAGTTGAAAATTCAATGTTCTTCAAGTTTGATTTGATGTGTGATTCGTCATTTCGATGTTATTATGTGTAACTTGAGGCCTGGTCTGTTTTATGGTTTGGGACTTATTGGTATGTCCAAATAGGGCTCCGAGGGGCTCGGGTGAGTTTCAGAGGTGGTTCGGATCATTTGGAATCATGTTTGTTGATGTTGGTTTTGGATGGGTTCTGATGTGATTGCACCTACGGAGATTTGGGCGCAGGTGCGGAGCCGAAAATGCGGTCATGTGGTCGCAAAAGCGATTTGGGGCTGAGCTTGGGAACTTCGCAGATGCGAAAAAGAGGGTGCATTTGTGATTGCACAGAAGCGAGGTGAAGCGCAGAAGTGGGGTATAGGCGCGCACCTGCGATGGCGTAGAAACAGACATCTTTCTGCATGTGCGATAAGTCGTCTAGTAAGTGGAGTCCACAAAAGCGGAGTTTGGTCGCAAAAGCGGCCGTTATTTCGCATATGCGGAAATGCAGCATATTGTATTTATATTCGAGGGTTGGTTTATTTTATCACATTTTGGGATTTAGAGCTCGATTTTGAGCAATTTTGGAGAGGATTTTCGCCACATGGATTGGGGTAAGTATTTTTTACTCGGCTTTGATTATTTTCCATGATTCTATCTTCGATTTTGGAATTTGGATTATTAATTCTTAAGAGAAATCGGGGGTTTTTGGTCTAAACTTTCTTAAAGTGAAATTTTGTGTTTTGAACATTGATTCGGAGTCGGATTTGAGTGAAATTAGTATGGTTGGACTCATAATCAAATGGGTTATCGGAATTGTGTGTTTTATCGGGTTCCAAGGTGCGGGCCAAGGTTTGACTTTTGGTCGACTTTGAGTAATTGAGTAAAGATTCAATATTTATTCTTTGGGTTTGTTTGCTATGGCATTATTTGATGATTTTGAGTTTCTTTTGGCGAGTTTCGAGTCATTCGGTAGTTTATTTGTGTGGGATAGGTTTTCTAGAGTATTATTTGACTTAGGGTTGTGCATTTGGATTCGATATCCGAAATCCGAACCAATCCGTTCAATTTCAGATATTTGGATCGGATTTCGGATTATATTTATTAAAAATTCGGATATCCAGATCAGGTTTGGATTGGTATAATTTTAACTCGATCCGATCCGAAATCTGAAATTATTAGGGCATGTATAAATACTTAAATTTAATTTCGGATAGCCACTACTTCTTTTACATCTTCCTCCAAGTTATTACCTTTACAATTGTTGGATTTAGCTACATTGCACCATAGTACTCCCATAATTGCAAAAACACAAATTTTTCTTGTTGTATTGTCTCTTCTACAAAGAAACTATAAGTATGAGTTTTGCAACTTAAAGGCATAACAACTCGAACATCAAGAGAAATATTTTCTTAGAGATGCAATGCTTATAAAAGGGATGAAAACAAAGAGATGTTTGTATTAATACAGAACACAGAAGAAGCAAATACGGCTGATGCATTAGCCGATTAGATTAGAACTAGCCTTAATAATATATATAATCCGATCTGAAATTTCAAAATCCAATCTGATCCGATATTAATTCGGATCGGATTTAGATTGCATTTTGTAGAATATGAAATTCAATATTTCAATCTGAAATGTGCTAAATCCGATCCGATCCGATCCAATTCATGCACAACCCTAGTTTGGCTTGCTCGGTGTTGGATTTGACTTGTTCAAGGTAAGTAAAATTTTCTAAACTTAGAATTGAGGGTAATTATCCCTAGGAACCATGTTATTTGTGATGTGTTGGGGTGACACATATGCTAGGTGACAGGCGTCTGGGTGTGCATCGGGGAAATCATGATCCGGGTTAACATTTGGACTATATTGCTATCATGTCTTGTTTTCTCCTCATTTTTCCCACTTGTTAGATTAACTGAGCTAGGATTCACGCTAAACATCATATTTAGGCTATGTGACTACTTGATTGAGACTAGATGAGACTATTCTGTTATTGTGGGTTATCTCATTTAACTATAATTATACACTCAGTCATGATTCATCGTTTGCTGATCATATCTCAGACTCTGTTCATCATTGATCATTACATCACATGTTATCATTATTATAGCATATATGAAGTTTTTGGGCTGAGTGGTGTGAGATTGTAAGCCCTTGAGACTTGAGAAGTTAATGATTGAGGTGGGCTTTAGAGCCGTGTTGGGAGTATTATTGTGGATTGAGTTACAAGCCGCAACATGCCTTATTGGCTTATTTATTATTTTGGATGGGGTTGCACACCGCAGCAGGCCTTATAGGCTTTTGATTAACGATTGGGCAGGATCCACCCCTCCGGAATCTGACATACCAACACTGAGTGCAGGCACAATAATATATATACACGTGCTTTGGTGAGGGGCTTATGACCCAGACACCCGTACAATGGTGAGTTATTTTGTGTGTGTGTGTGTGTGATAAAGTGGGCACTTGTAACAGACAATTGGAGTATGTTGAAGGTGAGATTACTTGGTGATATCATTGTGAAATCATTCATTTGACATGCATACTTGGTATATATGCGTAGAGATGCATTTTTCTCATGCTAGACAGTACTGTGACAATTATGATTTGACATGTACATTTGACATTTAGATATAGAGATATATATTCCTCATGCTAGACAGTACATGATAATTTATGACTTGACATATAGGCATAGATATGTATCTTTCTCATGCTAATTGGTAAGCGGAAAGTCTTATATGGTATTGTGAATTGGGAATATAGTTCTTAGATAAACTCATGTTTAGTTGATTTCTCAACTATAATATATGGACTTGATTGTTATACTTGGAAAGCATGTCTACTATTCTATAACTATGAACGAGTTGAGCATGATATCTTTTGAGTTGTTACTTTTACTGCCTCCATTATAGTATTATGGGTGGATATTGGCTATTGGTGTTGGAAACTGTCCTTCTTCCGAGCTCGCCGTTGCTTTCAACCTAAAGCTAGGTTTGTTATTTATTGAGTACATGGGGACGGTTGTACTCATACTAAACTTTTCTGAACCTTGCGTGTAGCTTTTGGAGTTGACACGGTTGTGTATGGCGGGAGCTGGTATTGAGGATGTACATGCATTCCGGTTATAGCTGCCTCTTGTTCTTGGTAGATTTAGATTTGTAAATATGTTTATGTATATTTCCAACAGATGATGTATTTATTTTGTACCAGCTTTGTAAATTTTAAGTCTTAGAAGCTCATGACTTGTACTATCAATCCTTGAAATTTTTTATAGAAGGTTCAAATATTTTATTTATTGACTCTTGTTCCTAATGGAGTTGTGTTGACTATCATTTGCTTACCTAACGGGTTGGATTAGGTGCCATCACGACTAGCTGGATTTTATATCGTGACATTGTGACCTTTTCTTGATTGTGTTTCGGTAGTGATTCTCAAGAGTGTTCTGTAAATGTTATGCTACATGAAATAGTTTGGAACCAACCTAAGACTTTGAAACTATTAAAATTGTGAGAATTCACATAGGATGACCTATCTTCATATCATGTGTTCTGATAAATAGTTTTAAGATCAAGCTTGTACTAGTTCTTGGCTGCTTATAGTTTTTATACTCCAATGATGACAACAACTCCTTATATGGTTGTTTGTTCCAAGTTTGTTGCTCTGTGTGGTTGAATATTTGAAAGGTCTTATGATGAACCTTTTGTACGTATTTGTTTCATGCTTACTATGTGGGACTATCAAATTGAGATTTCTTTGTGTCTAAGCCTCTATAGAATATTGAGGCTCATTACTTAAGGGTGTTTAGTGTGGACTTGACTCTACCATTTAAGGGATATCTCCCTAGTACAAGCACTGCTTGGGGTCCAAGAGACCCTCGTGAACTCTGAAGTGCCAGAGGTCCATAAAGGAACCTTATAAGTAAATACGGTTCACCCTAAGTCCATAATTACCGACCTTAATTATCTCTAGGGGATTAGCACAAAAGAAATTTATCTTTGTTATATCTAGATTATATTAATTGTCAACATTATCTTACTTCATTTTTATTCTACATAAGCTATATAATTCTTTCTCTTTTCTTTGCATGATTATTCGGGATTGCTGAGGTCATTGAGAACTCAGGCCCAAGTTCAAAGAACTGGGCTGCTTCCCTGTCGCCTATTGAAGTTTCCGTAAAAATTGCGGGGGGCATCCTATTTGGTCGCCCCCATTTAACATATACCCGCTTTTTAAAAAACTTTTAACTTATACTCACTTTTTAAATAACTTCAGCTCCCTTTCCCTCGCTGAGCTGAAGTTCACCAGTTAAGCTGAAGTTTGCCAGTTATAAAGACAAAACTTTAGCATACGGGGCTGAAGTTCCCAGTTACAAAGACAAAGTTTCTCAGTTACGAACTTCAGCTCTCAAGTTATAAAGACAACAACTTCAGCATGCGGGGCTGAAGTTCCCCAGTTACAAAGACAAAACTTAAGCTCTAGAGAACTTCAGCTCTAGAGCTGAAGTTTTGTCTTTGTAAACTGGAGAACTTCAGCCCCGCATGCTGAAGTTTTTGTCTTTATAACTGGGGAACTTCAGCCCCGTATGCTGAAGTTCCCCAGTTGCAAAGACAAAACTTCAGCTCTATATCTGAAGTTCCTCAGCGTAACTGGGGGAACTTCAGCCCCGTATGCTGAAGTTTTTGTCTTTATAACTGGGGAACTTCAGCCCCGTATGCTGAAGTTCCCCAGTTGCAAAGACAAAACTTCAGCTCTATATCTGAAGTTCCTCAGCGTAACTGGGGGAACTTCAGCCCCGTATGCTGAAGTTTTTGTCTTTATAACTGGGGAACTTCAGCCCCGTATGCTGAAGTTCCCCAGTTGCAAAGACAAAACTTCAGCTCTATATCTGAAGTTCCTCAGCGTAACTGGGGGAACTTCAGCCCCGTATGCTGAAGTTTTTGTCTTTATAACTGGGGAACTTCAGCCCCGTATGCTGAAGTTCCCCAGTTGCAAAGACAAAACTTCAGCTCTATATCTGAAGTTCCTCAGCGTAACTGGGGGAACTTCAGCCCCGTATGCTGAAGTTTTTGTCTTTATAACTGGGAAACTTCAGCCCCGTATGCTGAAGTTGTTGTCTTTATAACTTGGGAACTTCAGCTCTAGAATTGAAGTTAGCAAGATACTTCAGGCCCGTCTACTAGAATGCTGAAGTTTTGCGTGATTGCCTTTGCTACTTCAGCCCCGCATGCTGAAGTTGTTGTCTTTATAACTTGGGAACTTCAGCTCTAGAATTGAAGTTAGCAAGATACTTCAGGCCCGTCTACTAGAATGCTGAAGTTTTGCGTGATTGCCTTTGCTACTTCAGCCCCGCATGCTGAAGTTATGCGCAAAAGCGGGTACGGGTGCAATTTTTTTTACAAAGAGGGTATAAGTTAAAACGTGGCACAAAAAGTGGGTATGGATGCAAAAGCCCCGAAGTTTCCTGCCGCTAAGAGCCTAGCTGGGCCGGACTAATTAGTCAGTCCAATATGAGAGTTCAGTTTTCTTTCCCTTCATCTGAAGCGATTACTATTGTTGTTTTATTTCTAGAAGAATTAACCTAAATAGCCGCCCACCTAATAGCTTAAACTAAAAATAGCTGGTGGAGGTATATTGTATGCATAATTTATGTATTATGTGTGTATAATTATGTATAATAAATGTATAATCTATGTATATGGCTAGAAAAAGTAAACAATGAATATGGCCGGCTATTTGGGTAAAGATCCCTTATTTCTATATATGGACTAACATTGATATTGGATTCTTACCCCTTTTTTTATTTCGATCATTTAGGAAGACTTTGAGCAACCCAAACCTAATAAGGTAAATGTGACCTAAAGGGTTAATCGTTCTAATATTCATTATATTTTTTGGAAATTGAATGCCTTTTAAAATAACTGTTTAACAAATAACGATTCTCCTGTTTACTTAGTTTTCTTCTAATGAGTTTTTGTTTGGTTTTTAGGCCCTGGCAAATATTGAATATGCTAAAATAAGAATGTCCCTTTAAAAAGTCTAAAACAAGTAGCCTAGGCTACTAAACATCTGGAGTGCTTTAAGCAAAACAAGTAAGCGCGCCACACCTAGTCTTATCTGATTTTACAAGAACAAAACCAAACAACCTTTGGAATTCTACCAATACAGTTTTTCAATAGATAAACGAAGTATAATAGTTTTTATATACATAAACGCATTTCCCTATTTGCAAGATATATTACAAAGTTTGAAACAAATATTACCATTTCTAAAGGGGATATACATGCTTTTCTCAAAACAAAAGATGAGTTTTTCAAACAAGAATGCTTCTTCATTTATTCAATACTTTCAAACCCACTTAATAACTTTTAATCAATTAAATCAACTAGGATATACAATTTCTCTCCCCGCACCTAGCTTAAGTTTAAGGAACTATCTCATGTAGATTTTAAGAGATACCTAACACCTTACCCTAAGAATAATTAGAACCCTTACCTGGATATCACTGGTTAGTAGACCATTTGGAAAATAATTTTTAGAGTTTTAGGTAACCTAGTATACCTCTAAATATTAGGTGACGACTCGTTTATCATCAACTTCAGAGGAATTTTATTTCGACCTGTCCAAAATAGGGTGCAACAATCTTGGAGAAGTAGGGACGAGGTTTTTCATTCAATGATACTCACTTTCATAACCTGTGCAACTCAATAATAGGCATAACACAGAGAAAATATTCCAGAAATACAATTATAGAATAAAGAATAACGAATAATAGCAGTAAAGATGCACAACTAGGATAGAGTAATAAACAAACTCTACTAACATTTTCAACAAATACAACTTGCACCAACCCCGCTCACAAAGAGGTATTTACCATATAATATGTATGCTCCCAGCCCATGTATAACTGTAAGCATGTGCCCAACATGACCAGATTCCATATCAATCACAAATAACATGTTCAAGAGAAGCTTTCAAGAATCAAATATATCAATTCCTGAAGACAACTTCCTTATCACGTCAATCTAATACCCTAATGACAACTCAACAAAGTATGAGATATCAACTCCACGCAAGTTAATCCATCTTGACAACCAAATCCTCAAATACTAACAGAGACATAGATTAGTATATTAGATGCAATGTAAAAATTATGTAAAAATGTACAAACATAAAAAATTCACATGCACATTGAAGAATGTCACCCTCGTACCGCCACATAAATATCATCAATAAAATCACCCACAAACCATCACATAACATCATCAATAGTGCCACCCTTATTTAGCCGCATGATCGATATCAACGAATGCTAACCTTATTTCGCCACATGCACACATCACCACCCTTATTTTTCAACATAGGCAAGTCCAAAACGTGCCACCCTTATTTCTCCACATGCGCAATAATAGTTACAATCGCACGGAAAAGACCCCGTGCCAACACCCAATCATAATTACACTGCAAAGAATTTGTGACACAATATCATCACAATTGCATGACAAAGACCCCGTGCCACAATATCAATTTGCTCAACATGTCCACGTGTGCCATAATTATTATTATACAATATGCCAAATTTCCATCAAAGATATAAACTAGTAACTTAACAAAAAGATGCCAAGGACATGACAATAATAATATACGGATAGGTGTTTATAATATAAGGCATGACTACGGCTAAATCAATCATAGAAACCAAGTTCAAGTAGTCAAACAATGATCAGATATGTGCCACAGAGTTCACACGTCCCAATCAAAGCACAACACAAGCACAAGTACATATGTGTGTTCATAACTTACATGTATCTACCTCGGAGGCAAGTTTAGCATAAATCTCAAGATTAGTTCATCATGTTCAAACAAAGGCACCAATAGCCTAAGCATTAGCTCTGGCATGGTTTATTATGCTCATTAGTCAATTAATTGAATAATACATAGAATCAAGTAGAACATACAACCAAATAAGTCACAGCGTAATCTAGAATCTACCCCAATCATGAATACACGTGGGAGATGTACATACGCTTGTCACCTCATATATACATCACCCCCGCATGTAGCAAACAATATCAATTATTAGGAAAATTCTTCAACCAAAGCTAGGCAAGACAACTTACCTCAAACAAGCTAAATCAATACTCTAAAAATGCCTTCCCATGAGAATCGACATTCGAATGGCTCAAATCTAACCAAAAATAACTCAATAACATCAAATAGTGCCATAAGAATCAAACCCTAGGGATAAAGATCGAATATTTAATCAAATACTCAAAGTAACCTAAAAGGTCAACACAGTCCCGCACCTCAAATCCGACAAAATTTACAAATCCCGAAAACCCATTCCAATATCAGTCCAAAATAAAAGTTTCATCCAAAATCAACTCCAAATCAGGGTTCAATTCTCCAATTTTTACATTAGAAAAGTTTTTCAAACCCCCCAATTTCTCCATTACATTCACCAATCAAATACCGAAATCAAGGATACAATCATGAATAATAATCAAATCCGAGTCAAGAACACTTACCCAATCCAAATAGGTGAAAACCGTCACAATCCAAGCTCCCAATCTAAAAATATGATAAAATGCGCTCAAAGTTCGAAAATGACAACTTATATAATCTGTCCAGAGTTACCATTCGCGATCGCGGGACATGCATAGCAATTGCGAAGCACAAAGATGATCACAGCCTAAAATGCAATGCATGTTTGTTGGACAAACCTTGCGAATGCGATGACCGAATATGCTAAGACTTTGCGAATGCGGCCTAGACCTCGCGAATGTGGAGGCAATTTCACTAGCTCCCTACTCTCCAATGCTAATGCGACACATCCTTGCAAATACGGTGAGCAAGCCACTCAGCCATAGTAAATGCAACCACCTTGTCGTGAACGCGAGGAGGAAAAGTACCCAGGCCCAACAAACACCAATCGTGAACGCGGTACTTCACTCGCGAATGCGAAGTACTAAACTCCTCCAGTTCACTCCCTAATTTGTGAACGTGATGGTACCCCTGCAAATGTGGTTCACAGCTGACACCAACAAAAACCAGCATTGCAAACATGAGATAAATGGAACGAAACACATTCGAAATACACCCAAGTCACCCTCCCCCCTTCCCGTATTCCATTCAAGCATATCAACAAGTTCCGATACCTAATGCAATATCATCAAAACCAAGAATGGACGACCAAGATCATTATATTAAGTTCATAAACTTCAAACCAAGCTTCTGATTGAAGCCTAGCCAATCCAAAATGAACCCAAACATTGCACACAAGTCCCAAATGCCAAAACTAGCCTATTCTAACTTTCGAAATAACACTTTGAACTCGATATCATCAAACTCAACTCGTAGTCAAACCTATGAACTTCCTAAACTTTCATATTGCCAACATTTTCCAAATAGGTCTATATCAGCCTAGGAACCTCCGAGTACAAAACCGGACATAGTCCTAAGTCTAAATCACCATCCGAACCTACCGAAATCAAAATAGGAATCTGAGACAGTTTACACAAAATCAAACCTTAGCCAACTTTTCAACTTTAAGCCTCCAAAAATGAAAAATTCTCTTCCAAATCAATCCTGAACCTCTCGGATATTGAAACCAACCATACACGGAAGTCATAATGAATCATATAAAACTACGTAAAGTTCCAAACCCCCTAATAGGATGCTAATGCTCAAATGATCATTCAGGTCGCTACATTTTGAGACTTTGGATCAGTTATAATAAGGGTTTTGTACTTGTTGGTATGTTTCGATGGGATCCTGTAAGGCTCGGGTATGCTTTCATCATTGTTTAAGGGACTAGTTAAGTTAAGGTTTTATAGTTTGACCATAGTCAACATCGGCTCAAGATGACCTCTTTCTTAGATGTTTTGAGTGCGCGATCTGGCTTGTAGCCTGTTTTATGATTTAAATGCATATATGATTTGTGTCAGGGAGGTTCTGGGTGAATTTTTGGGTGGTTTGGGATCATTTTGGCAGAGTTTGGGATGCAACTACTAATTTCGCATTTGAAAACATCTTGTTTTAACTATGAAATCCGCATTTGCGAACTTTTGGCTGCAATTGTATACAACGCAAGAGGGAAAGTGAATTCTACCTATTTTTTATTATATTTCAACATTCTTCATGGATTTCTACACCTAAAACATCACATTTTGAGAAGAAATTTGAGGTTTTTCCTACACTTTGAGAAAGTATACTTTGAGGATTTGAGTACCAATTTGAACTCGATTTTGGCGTCTAATCATATGTTTGGACTCAATAGGTTATGGGTCATCAAATTTTGGTATTAGTTCTGGGTTTCGGGCACACGGGCCCATGGTTGACTTTTGGTGAGTTCTTCAAAGATTAAGGCATTAATGATTGGAAATACTTCTTATGGCATGGGTTGACTTTCTTGATTCATGACTAATCAGATTCGAACTGGTTAGAGGTGATTTAGCAAGGAAACACGATTTTGGAGCTTTGGACTAGCCGTGATAAGGTAGTTCATGCCTAGCTTTGGTTGAGGGAATATTTTCTACTAATTGATGTTGTTTTCCACATGCGGGGGTAATGTATATATGAGATGATGAGCGTATGTACATGTTCCATAGTTATTCATGCTCGGGGTAGATTCTAGATTGCTATACGCATTGTTTGATTATGTGTTCTACTTGATTCGATGTGTGTCACGATCCCAATTTCCCTCCAAAGAATGTCGTGATGGCACCTAGTATCCACAACTAGGTAATCCTAACAGGTAATACAACTTGACGGAATACTTAACAGAATACCAAAATAAGGCTGAATAACTGATATAAACTTCTGAAAACATAATCAACAACAATTAACTCCGCAAGAACGGTGGAACTGAGTCATAAACTCTAAAGAGTAAAAACTAGAATATCTACTACATCACTGTTTGAGAGAAAATACAACATGAAATAAGAATAAAGGAAGGTGACTCCGAGGCATGCAGATGCCAAGCTGGCATACCTTGAAGTCTTCGAAAAGCAGCTAGCAGATGATTTCTAACGACCATCACGAGCAAACGTACCTGGATCTGCACAAAAATATGCAGAAGCATAGTATGAGTACACCACAATGGTACCCGGTAAGTATCAAGCCTAAGCTCGGTAGAGTAGTGACGAGGCTAGGTCAAGACACCTACTAGGATATAAATAATCTGTACGAAAAAATAATAAGGATAAACAATGGAAAGCGGAGAAATAACTGGTGCGAAATAGTTAACGGCATGAATTAATACTGGAAATGTAAGCACTGAAATAACATAAAGAAATCAATTAAGGAGAAGCACAATGATCATATACAAACAATAACTGGCAAAAAAAAAAGGAAAAATAAAACTACGGGAATCACAAAGACGTACCGCCTCGTGTACAATAAGAATCATCACCCAGGTACCGCCTCGTGTATATATATCAAGAATCACAACCAAGGTACCGCCTCGTATTCACATTTCACAATCTCAATCACAATCTTTCCTTCTGCCGCCGTGTCAGCCTTACATTAGAAATAGCTTTTAAAAACACCTTTCCCGAAATAGCTACACACACTTTAGACCACCTTATGATGCCGCATGGCTTCACGTAGTTCCCCTACAAGAAACACACACATAAGTCCCACCTTATACCACCGCATACACATTAACCCCAAGCCTTATACCGCCGCATGCAACATCAATATCACATTGCAATAACAACTCGCACCAAAAGTGCCCATATATCACAGCTTGCCAACAATCAACAATATCAATATTTCAACAAAAATAGCCCATGGCTCCATCACAACGCGTACAAGAACATCAACAATAACAATGAATGTAAATTCTCAACAAGAAAGATATCTCAACAGTTATCAATTTTTCTTCAAAATAATACAGCTTCCACAACTTCAACACCATTAACACAACAATAAAAAGGTAACGTGTAACTACGAACTAAATACAAATAACTCGCGTGGAAGGAATAACATGACTTCAAATGAGAATAGTAGCAACGAAAGAGATAACTAGTAACAATGATTTCATATAATGAAAATTAAAATGAAAGAGATAACACGTACAATGACTTCAAGAAAAACTAATCAACAATGAAAGAGATGACATGTATCAAATAAAGGAAACAAGTTCAACTAAAGCATGAGAGAAATTTATCAAATAGGATGTAGAACAAGTGTTAAACAAGTCAATTACGGCATGTAAAGTTAGACTAACACAAACAAGAATATATTGACTATGAGAATTCAAAACATGGTGTGGCATTTCAATTAAAGTATGGAAATAGTTTGAGTAGCCTAAACCGGTCAAATACAACGTACACCCATGTACCCACTCGTCACCTTGCGTACAAGGCTTTCTCATAGCACAAATGACTCAATCAATACCAATCCTAAGGGGTAGTTCCCACACACAAAGTTAAGCAAGATACTTACCTCAACTAGGCCAATTCAACACTCGGAAATAGCTTTTCCCTTAAAATTCGCCCCCACACGGCTCAAATCTAACCAAAATCGACTATATATCATCAAGTAGTGCTAGGGAAATCAATTGCAATAGATAAAGCAAAGATCTTTACACTTTTTCCAAAAAGTAAACAAAAGTCGACATGGGCCCCACCTGGTCAAAACCTGGGTCCAATGATAGATTCCGACGACCCATGAACCCATGAGTTCATATATGTGTTTAGTTTCAAAATCCGAGTCCAAATCTACTCTCAAAACTCAATCTTTAATTTTTCAAAAACTTAACAAAGTTTCACAAATTTTCACTTTGATTCACATAATTTTGATGTTAAAATCTAGGATATGTTGATGGAATATGATTAGAAATAGATTATAATCACTTACTCAAGGTTTGTAGGTGAAAATCCCCTCTCCAAATCGCCTCCTACCGAGTCTTGAATTAAAAAATGAGAGAATATTTTCAAAAATCACGTCTCCCACCCCTTTAACCAGCTGCAGATGTCGCATACGAACCCTCGCGATTGCGGACCAAGGCTTGCATTTGCGAACCCAGACAGCCTCATGCATCCTCGCAATTGTGAGAAAAGGCTTCGTAATTGCAAACTGGCCATCATCGCAAAAGGCAACTTTTATTCGCAAATGCGAACAAAGCTAAAATTGTGCTGCCTTCGCAAATGCGAAGTGAAAGTCACATTTGCTTCATCTGACCCCCTACTATCACCTTCGCAATTTCAAAGTTGGTGCTCCCAATTGCGATAACTAAGCACCAGCACACCAGCAATTCATTTTAAATTCAAAACCATTCTGATACATGTTTGGAACTCATCTGAGCCCTCAAGACTCCAACAAACATCCACACAAGTCTAAAAATATCATACTAACTTGCTCGCGCGATCAAAACACAAAATTAACATCTAAAACTACAAATTGAACTCTAAATGCATGAATTTGATAGTGAAGTCCAAGAACCTCTAGAATTACAACCAAATGTACGAATCCTATCAAATCAACTCCAAATGGCACCAAATTTTTTAGACAAGTTCTAAATACTATAACGGACATATTGCAAGTCCCACAATCAAATTCTGAGCTCAATAACTAAAATTCAACCTACGGTCAAACTTCAAATTCCCAAATTTTGGAAAATTAACATAAATCAACCTACAGATTTTCAAAATCAGTTTCGGGCATATGCTCGAGTACGAAATCACAATACGAAGCTATTGGAGTCATCAAAACACTGGGGTCGTTTTCACAAAAGTTAAAGTTAGGTCAACATTTCTAATTTAAACTTCCAAGTCAAGAATCAAGGGTCCAAATCAACGCGAAAGCTTCCCGGAATGAAACTAACCAACCTCGCAAGTCATAAAATCATAAACACACTTGTGTGGAGCATAAAAAGGGGTAACAGGATGCAGTTACACAAAAAAAATGATCGGATCGTTACATTCTCCCACTTTTAAAACAAATGTTTGTCCTCGAACGTGCATAAGGATATACCTGAAGTGGTGAATAGATAAGGATAACGACTTTGCATATCGTGCTCGGTCTCCCAGGTCGCAACCTCGAGCAGATGGCCCTTCCATTGAACCTTCACTGAAGCAATCTTCTTTGATCTCAACTTCCGGACCTGTTTGTCCAAGATAGCCACATGATCCTGAATATAAGTTAAATCCTCGTCCAATTGGATTGTGTTACTGTCTAATACATGAGACGGATCACGATAATACTTCCGGAGTATAGAAACATGGAAACATCGGATGGACCACAAATAAACTAGGTGGCAATGCAAGCTTGTAGGCCACCTCACCAATCCTCTCAAAGATCTTAAAAGGTCTGATATACCTATGTCTCAATTTTTCCTTTATCATGAACCTCATCACACCCTTCATGGGTGAAACCTAGAGCAAGACTCGCTCTCCAACCATGAATGCAATATCATGAACCTTCTGATCCGCATAACTCTTCTGTCAAGATTGGGTTGTACAACGCCGAACCTGGATCATCTTGACCTTCTCCAAAGCATCTCAAACCAAATTTGTGCCTAACAACTTAGTCTCTCCCATCTTGAACCAACCAACTAAAGAGCGACATTGTCTCCCATATAGGGCCTAATAAGGAGCCATAAGAATACTCGATTGGTAACTATTGTTGTAGGAAAATTCTACAAGTGGCAAGAACTAATCCCAAGAGCCCAAGAAATCCATAACGCAGGCACGAAGCATATCCTCCAACATTTGAATGGTGCGCACAGACTGTCTGTCCGTCTGGGGGTAAAATGTTGTACTCAACTCAACCCGTGTGCCTAGCTCACGTTATACATCTCTCCAGAAAAGCAATGTGAACTATGTACGCCATGAAGTCGAACAATCTCGCGAATAAAAACCTGAGTCAGATGCTCTGAAGAATAGGTAGTCACTACCAGAATGAAATGAGCCGATTTGGTCAACCTGTCCACAATTACTCATACTACATCAAATTTCTTCTCGGTTGGTGGGAGCCCAACAATGAAATCCATGGGGACAAGCTCCCATTTCCACTCAAGAATTTCAAGTCGCTGAAGCGAACGACTTGTTCGATGATGCCCATACTTCACCTACTGACAATTTAGGCACCAAGCTACATACTCCACTATGTATTTCTTCATCCTCCTCCACCAATAGTGCTGCCTCAAGTCCTGATATATCTTAGCGGCACCCGAATGAATGGAGTACCACAAATTGGGGCCTCTTGAAGAATAAACTCACATAACCCATTCATATTGGGCACACATAATTGGTCCTACATCTGAAACAGACAATCATTTTCGATAGTAACCTCCTTGGAATTGTCGTGCTGAACCGTGTCCTTGAGGACAAGCAAATGGGGATCTTCATACTGACGCTCTCTGATACAATCATATAAAGAATACCAAGAAACCACGTAGGCTAGAACTCGACTAGGGTTTGAAACATCCAATCTAACAAACTGGTTTGTTAAGGCATGAAAATCCAATGCTAATGACCTCTCTCCTGGCGATAGGTATGCTAAATTGCCCAAACTCTTCGCCTTTTGACTCAAGGCATCGACCACCATATTGTCCTTCCCGATATGATATAGGATGGTGATATCGTAGTCCTTAAGCAACTCTAACCACCTCCATTGCCGCAATTTAAGATCTTTCTGTTTGAACAGATGTTGTAGACTCTAATGGTCGGTAAAGACCTCACAAAGGAAACCGTACAAATAATACCGCTAGATCTTCAATGCGTGAAAAATGGTTGCCAACTCCAAGTCGTGGACCGGATAATTCTTCTTATGGGTCTTCAGCTATCGAGACGCGTAAAAAATCACCCTACCATCTTTCATCAACACCGCGCCAAGGCCAACACATGGCGCATCACACTACACAGTATAAGACCCCGAGCTCGTAGACAATACCAACACTAGGTTGTAGTCAAAGCAGTATTGAGCTTTTGAAATCTCGCCCACACTCCTAGAACCATCTGAAAGGAGCACCCTTTCGGGTCACTCTGGTCATAGGTGCAGCAATAGATGAGAAACCCACTAAGAAATGACAATAATACCCGGTAAAACCAAGAAAACTCTGAATCTCAGTTGTCGAAGACGGTCTGGGTCAACTCTGCACTACTTCAATCTTCTTCAGATCTACCATGATTCCCTCACTTGACACCACATGACCCAAAAACATCACTGAATCAAGCAAGAATTCACACTTTGAGAATTTTGTATATAACTTCTTCTCTCTCAAGTACTGCTCATGATCTTCCCGGCTGCGGGAGTACACCAAGATGTCCTCAATAAAAACAATGATGAACGAATCAAGATTAGGTTGAAATACATTATTCATCAGGTGTATAAATGTTGTTTGGGCGTTGGTCAGTCCAAATGATATCACAAGGAACTCGTAGTGACCATACCGAGTCCTAAAGGTAGTCTTCGAAAAATCCGGATCCCGAATTTTCAACTGATGATAAACATGATAACCTGAACGCAAATCAATCTTTGAGAACACTCTGGCACCTTGTAGCCGATTAAATAGGTCATCAATGTGTGGCAATGGATACTTGTTCTTCACTATAACCTTGTTTAACTGCCGATAATCAATACACATGCGCATAGAAGCATCCTTCTTCGTCACAAACAAGATCGAATCACTCCACGACGACACACTAGGCCGAATGAAACCCTTATCAAGCAACTCTTACAACTGCTCCTTTAACTCCTTCAGCTCCTGTAGGGCCATACGATATAGTGGAATATAAATGTTGAGTTCCCAACAATAAGTCAATACCAAAGGGGATATCCTTATTGGGCGGCAAGCCCCGAGATCTGCTGGAAATACATATGGGAAGTCTCTCACCGCCGAAACTGACTCGACGGTAGGAGTATCGGCACTGACATCTCTCAAAAAGGTTAGGTAAGAATCATAACCCTTCTCAACCATCCGACAAGCCTTTAGAAATCATACAACTCTACTAGGAACATAATCCAATGCACCCCTCCACTCTAATCGTGGTAAACCTGGCATAGTCAGCATCACAATCTTGGTGTGAAAATCTAGAATAGCATGATAGGGCGACAACCAGTCCATGCCCAAGAAAACATCAAAGTCTACCATACTAAGTAACAATAGATCAACTCTGGTCTCAAACCACTAATAACAACTAAACACGACTGATACACGCGTTCCACAAAGATAGAATCTCCCACAGGCGTGGACACAAAAACAGGAGAACTCAAGGAATCATAAGATGTATCCAAATACGGAGCAAATTAAGACGACATATATGAATAAGCGGATCCCAGATCAAATAAGACTGATGCATCTCTATGGAAAACTACAACAATACTTGTAATGACTGAGTCTGAAGCAACTGCCTCAGTCCTACCCGGAAAAGTATAGAATCTGGCTTGGACTCCCCTTCTAGGGAGTCCTCTACCCACCCGTCCCTCACCCCTAGCTGGTTGTGCGGGTGGAGCGGCAACTAGGGCAGCAATTATGGCCTGAGAAATCTGTGGACTTGACTAAATCCGTGGAATCTGAGTAGCCTATTGAGGTGCACCCCTCCTGAGTCTGGGGAAGTCTCTAACCATGTGGCGGCACCACACACAAAGCAAACTCTCGGTGGGCATGGCTGCTGGGAATGGCTCGGGCTTGGCCGGCAGGACTGACTGCTGAAAGCACCCCGTGCAGGAGGTGCACTCAAAAGTCGCTGAGCAAAGTGTGCAACTTGAGACCACGGAACAACCAGAGCACCACTAGAAGTTGGGAGTGCTGAGTGAACTGGACAACTCACGTAGCCTCTACCATGACGGGTTGTAGCTGTAGCGTGGCTACCACTAAATCCTCCAGTACCTCGAGGCCTTTTGATCTCCCTGTCCTCTCTCTCACAGCCCCGTATACCCTCGGACTTTCATGCATTCTCTACCACCTGTTGATATGGGGTATCTGTCTCCAACTCTCAAGCCATGTTGAACCTAATATCATAGTTGAGCCCCTCAATAAATTGACAAACTCGCTCTTTGACTTTAGAAACCAAGGCAGGTGCATGTCTGGACAAATCACTTAATCTGACAGCATACTCCGACACTGTCATATTACCCTGGCTCAGCTGCTTAAACTCTGCGCACCATGCATCCAGTAGGGTCTGAGGAACAAACTCTCTCAAGAACAACTCTGAAAATCGAGTCCGTGTAAGTGAAGTTGCATCAGTTGGGCTACCCTCCTCGTACACCTGCCACCAATGATACGCTGCTCCAGGTAGCTGGAATGTAGTAAAAGAAACCCCACTCATCTCCACAATACCCATGGTGCGGACAATACAGTGGCACTTCTCAAGAAAACCATGTGCATCCTCTGAACCTATCCCACTGAAAGTAGGAGGGTGATACTTCTTGAACCTCTCAAGTCTAAGCTGCTCCTCCTCAGGTCCTACAGCCCTAACTGTGGGCTGAACTGGAACAACAGGTTGTGCAAGGGTCTCCTGAAGTGCAGGGGAGGAAACAAGAGCCTTGGGTGCCTGTCCTCCTATTGGAGCTACTGGTGGCTCCTTTGTCGTAGTTTGGGCAGGTGCTTTGGCTGCACCACGCGCCCATCCACGGCGTCTCACAGTCCTAGCAAGGGGCACAGTTGTATGATCGTCAAATCAAATAGTACATGTCCTCACCATCTGTGAGAGAATAGAAAGTCAAAGATTCAGTTTTTCGAAGTTAACCAATTCGCACGATAAGGAGTCAAGGAAGTGACGTTTTCCTAATAGTTTCGTAGCCTCTCGAAGATAAGTACAAACGTCTCTGTACCGATTCGCAAGACTCTATTAAACCTACTTATGAATTGAAACACCTATAAACCTAGAGCTTCGATACCAACTTGTCACGACCCTAATTTCCCTCTGAAGGATGTCGTGAAGGCACCAGTCTCTACGACTAGGTAAGCCTAACAATTAATAATAACTTGACAGAAAAAATTAACAGAATACCAAAACAAGGCTAAATAACTGATATAAACTTCCCAAAATAGAATCAACAACAATTCACTCCCTAACAACGGTAGAAATGAGTCATAAGCTCTACAGAGTAAAAACTAGAATATCTACTATATCACTGTCTGAGAGAAAATACAATAGGAAATAAGAATAAAGGAAGGTGACTCTGAGGCCTACGGACACCGAGTAGGCATATGTTTAAGTCTCCAAAAAGCAGCTAGCAGATGATTTCTAACGACCGACACGAGCAGATGCACCTGGATTTGCACAAAAATGTACAGAAGCGTAGTATGAGTACACCACAACGGTACCCAGTAAGTATCAAACCTATCCTCAGTAGAGTAGTGACCTACTAGAATATATATAAATAGTATGAAAACATAATAAGGATAAACAATGGAAAGCGGAGAAATAACTAATATCAAACAGTTAACAACATGAACTAATACCGGAAATGTAAGCACAAAAATGACATAAAGAAATCAATGAAGGAGAAGCGCAATGATCATATACAAATAATAACTAGCAAAAGAAAACAAGGAAGAACAAAATAACGGGAATCACAACGAGGTACCGCCTCGTGTATAATAAGAATCACCACCGAGGTACCGCCTCATGTATATAAATGAAGAATCACAACTGAAGTACTGCCTCGTATTCACAATTCATAATCTCAATAACAATATTTCCTTATGTTGCCGTGTGAGCCTTACATTTGAAATAGGTTTTGAAAACATCTTTCCGTAAATAGCTACATGCACTTTAGCCCACCTTATGATACCATGTGGCTTCACGTAGTTTCTCCTGCAAGCAACACGCACATAAGTACCACTTTATACCACCGCATTCACTTTAACCCCAAGCCTTATACCACTGCATGCTCATCAATATCACATTACAATAATAACTCGCACCACAAGTGCCCATATATTGCAGCTTGCAACAATCAACATTATCAATGTTTCCACAACAATAGCCCACGGCTCCACCACAACATGTACAAGAATATCAACAATAACAATGAATGTGAATTAACAACAATAAAGATATCTCAACAGTTATCAACATCGCTTCAAAATGATACGGCTTCCACAGCTTCAACACCAATAACTCAACAATAAAAAGGTGACGTGTAACTATGAACTAAATACAAATAACTCATAATGGAAGGAATAACATGACTTCAAATGTGAATAGTTGCAAAGAAAGAGAAAACTAGTAACAATAACTTCAAATGATGAAAATTAATAATGAAAGAGATAACATGTACAATGACTTCATGAAATGATAATCAACAATGAAAGAGATGACATGTATCAAATAAAGGCAACAAGTTCAACTAAAGCATGAGAGCAATTTATCAAGTAGGATGTAGAACAAGTGTTGAGCAAGCCAATTAGGGCATGTAAAGATAGACTAACACAAAAAAGAATAGATTTACTATGAGAATTTAGAACATGATATGTCATTGCAATTAAAGCATGAAAATAGTCTAAGTAGCATAAACCGGTAAAGTACCACATACAACCCGTGCACCCACTCATCACCTTGCGGACACGGCTTTCTCATAGCACAAATAACTCAATTAATAAAAATCTTAAGGGGTAGTTCTCACGCACAAAGTTAGGCAAGATACTACTCAACTAGGCCAATTCAACACTCAAAAATAACATTTCCCTTCAAATTCACCTCCACACGTCTCAAATCTAACCAAAATCGGCTTAATATAATCAAAAAATGCTAGGGAAATTAATTGTAATAGATAAAGCTAAGATCTTTACACTTTTTTTAAAAAGTCAACAAAAGTAAACCCGGTGGATTAAAACCCGGGTCCAATGGTAGATTCCGACTACCCATGACCCCACGAGTTCATATATGTGATTAGTTTCAAAATCCGAGTCAAAATTGACTCTCAAAACTCAATTTTTATTTTTTCAAAAACTTGACAAAGTTTCACAAATTTTCACTTTGATTCACTTGATTTTGATTTTAAAATATAGGATATGTTGATGGAATATAATTAGAAATAGACAACCCAAGTTTGTAGGTGAAAATCCCCTCTCCAAATTTCCTCTTACCAAATCTAAGGTTCAAAAATGAGAGAATATTTTCAAAGTCCCGTCCCCCAAACTTTTAACCAGTTGCACATGTCATTTTCGCAATTGCAAACTAGGGCTTGCATTTGCTAACCGTGACAGCCTCAAGCATCCTCGCAATTGTGAGAAAAGGCTTTGCAATTACGAACTTTTATTCGCAAATAGGAACCAAGATAAAATCATATTGCCTTCACAAAGGCGAAGGAGAAGTTGCATTTGCGAAATCTGACCCCCTATTGTCACTTTTGCAATTGCGAAGATGGTGCTCGCAATTGCGATAACTGAGCACCAGCACACCAGCAGTTCATTTTAAGTTCAAAACCATTCTGATACATGTCCTAAACTCATCCGAGCCCTCATGACTTCAAACCAAATATCCATACAAGTATAAGACATCATACGAACTTATTCGTGCGATCAAAACACAAAAATAACATTTAAATCTATGAGCTGAACTCTAAAATACATGAATTTCAAAGTAAAGTTTAAGAACCTCTAGAATTACAACTAAATGTCTGAATCATATCATATCAACTCCAAATGACACTAAATTGTGTAGACAAATTCTAAATACCATAACGGACCTATTCTAAGTTCCAAAGTTAAATTTCAAGCTCGATAGCTAAAGTCAACCTACGGTCAAACTTTCCAACTTCAAATTGCCAAATTTTGGCAAATCAACATAAATCAACCTATGGACTTCCAACATAAATTATGGGCATACGCCCAAGTCTGGAATCATGATCCAAACCTATTGGAGTCATCAAAACACAGTTCTGCGTTATTTTCACAAAAGTCAAAGTTTGATCAAATATTTCTAATTTAAACTTCTAAGTCAAGAATCAAGGGTCCAAATCAATCCGAAAGCTTCCCAGAACGAAACAAACCAACCCATCAAATAATAAATTCATAAACACACATGTGTGAAGCATAAAAAGGGTAACTGGATGCAATTACACAAAACGACCGATCTGGTCATTACAATGTGTTATTCGATTAATTGATTACGTGAGCACAATAAATCATGAAAGAGATAATGTGAGGCTAATGGTACATTACTTTGAGCATGATGAAATATTCACAAGATTTCTGCTATATTTCCTTTAGACATGTATGCTATGAACACACATCCGTACTTGTTATTTTTGTGTTACGCCTTTAAATTGAAGTATGACTACTTGAGTTTTCTTACCCATGTTAAAGACTATGAAATGACTTTTGATGATTATTTTGACATGATAATTATTTGACTGATGTAGTATATGCTGGGTCCATGGTCATACGTACATATAGACATACATCCCACCTAGGGGTCATCCCTTTTATATATGCAAACATCCATGCATGGTTATTTCCTAGTCCACGTGCATCATTATGCTTATTTTGTTCCATTTAAATACATACATCACTGCATATGGTTTTCAGATATTGACTGAGGTGATGGCATGAGGTTTTTCCGTGTGGAAATTGTGATTTTTTATTGTTAGGGCACGAGGTCTTTTCTGTGCACCTATTATTATGGCACAAGGTCTTTGTCGTATAGTGGTGATGATATTGTTATTTTTAGGGCACGAGGTCTTTTTTGTGCACCTATTGTTATGCATGAGGCTTTATACCGTGCAGTGTGTGGGTACGGATCCATCCCCCTAGGGTCGCCCTCTCATGTTTCTCTCTTGATGACGTACATGCAGATTGTTGTGATTGATTATGATGTGCGGAGTATAATGCTGGCATTTCACTGTTGATGTTATGTAGAGTATAAGGGTAACATTTCACTATTGATGTTGTGTGGAGTATAAGGGTGGAATTTCACTGTTGATTTTCTTGTGGCAGTATAAGGGTGGTATTCTTGATCATACACATGCATTCTTTATGCTTTGTCATACATTTTACATACTTTCATGTTGCATCTAACATGCTATTGTATGCCTCTGTTGTTATTGTCAAGATGGATTTTACCTATATTGAGTAAATATCTCATGTTTTGTTGATTGATGGTAGTGCATCGGATTGATGTAAAAAGAGAGTTATCATCATACATTGAAACATTAGCCTCATAAACATAGTATTTAGAAAATTATACTTGGTGCATATATCTTTGTAATCAGCACTAGTTCAAGTTGTATTTGCTGGATTTGTTTAATTGGAAAAATTTGTTTCCTACCTTTACCCTAGTTGTGCACCTTTGTTATTGATATTTGTTGTTCTATGACTATCTCTTTGGATGTTCCTCTGTATTGTACATGTTATTGAGTTCTACATGTTATGTAAAGTGAGTGTCTTTTGACTTAAAAACATCGTCACTACTTCATCGAGGTTAGTCAAGACACTAACTGTGTACATAGGATCGATTGTACTCATACTACACTTCTGCACCTTGCATGCACATATTAAAGCTAAGTTGATGTAGATGATGAAGGTTGGCATTAAAGTTGTAGATGGGTTCCTAATTTGAGATACCATTTTTTTCATGGTAGTTTAGGCCTTCATTTCTGTTTCTATATACTTCAAACACATGTGGTACTTATTATTCATACAAGTCTTGTAAATCTTATCTTAGTGGCTCATGACTTGTATTACCAGTCCTTGGGATAGTTGTATGGATTTTTGTCATTTTATCTATTGATTATTAATGATTTTCTTTCGAGTTTTGTTATTTACTTCTTGGTTTACCTAGAATGTTTGTATTAGGTGCCATCACGACTAGGTGAGATTTTGGGTCGTGACATCTGCCCCTGCCTGAGAAGTAGCTGGTACAGTAGGAAATGCCTCGGCATGAGCCAAACTCTCAAACAACACAACCATATCGACCAAAGCATCCTAAATAGCTGGAAAACCAAATAAACCATGGGGAACCTGAGATGGTACCTATGGCTTAACATAATCATGAACATGCTCCTCAACATGAGCTACTGGTGGCTCTACGATAGCAGCTCGAGCAAGGCCCCTAATATCAACGTGTGCTCCACCCCTGCCCCTGCCTCGGCCTCAGCCTCTTGCAGCCCTGGCAAGGGGTACCGGACCCTTCTCAGCTGCACCAGATAATCGTGTCCTCGCCATCTGTGAGATAATAGTAGAGCAAGGATTCAAACTTAGAGATAAACAAATTCGCACGACATACAATGAAAGAAAGAGAAGTTTTCCTAACAGTCTTGTAGCCTCTCGAATATAAGTACAACTATCTTCATACCAATTTACAAGATTCTACTAGACCTGCTTATGACTCGTGAAACCTATGCAACCTAGTGATCTGCTACCAACTTGTCACGGTCCAATCCCACCAGAGCCGTGATGGCACCTAACACCACTTGTCAGTCAAGCCAACACACAATGCATAAATAAACTTAAATATTAGTATTAAATAGTCTCAAATGCGGAATAATATGAATAACTAAAGTCAAACAACAGTACAACTAAAAACCATCCCAAAATTTGGTACAATTGAGTACATGAGATTTATAGAGTAATAAGTGAAAGATCTGAACAAAATAAAATATTGTTTGAACGGCTAAATAGTAACAATCACGAAATAAGAAAAGGGAATTCAAGCCCTACGAATGGAAAAACACTCTTAACTTAGAGTCTCCAACAGGAACAAATTCCACCCTCTAGCAATCACCTCTATTAGAAGCACATGAATGTGTATATGAAGTGTAGAGTGTAGTATGAGTACAACCGACTCCATGTAATCAACAAGTAACAAGTCTAATCTCGGGTTGAAAGCAGTGCCAAGCTTGGCAAGTTCCAATATTCATTTTCAATTGCCAACAATAGCAATAACAGTATAACAACGGCAAAAGGAAAAAAGTAGCTCAAGTAGTATCAAATTCAACCTTTTCACAATAAGAGGAGAAAAAATCATGCTTTTTAAATATAACAGTTAAGGCATAAACGTTTCCACAGGAATCACCTAGACATGGATTTATCAAAATGACTGTGATTCCAAGTTCTAAACATCATATAGAGATATCAAGTACTAATTAGCATGAGGAAAGAAATACAACCTTATGCATGCATGACAAGTATACTTTCCAAAATCAACAACATTTTTAGTTTAATCATCAAGTATACTAAATCTTAGCATATACATAGTACTTAGAACTAATACCCCACAATCATCACACAAAGGAACACTCAGCATTGTACGAGTTTCTAGTATAAGCCCATCTCCAAGCACGTATCAAGTGCATGCACATAGGGCCCAAAGTAACATGGGTTATCACCTGACTCTGGAGGGGCGGATTCTAGCCCAACTGCTGATCGAATCAGAAGTCAACGATCATCATCACTGAGCGCAATATGGGGCTTGGCACACGCGTTACCTCACAATCAATACCACTCGGCCCAATATGGGTTCTGGCATATGCGTCTCCTCACCATCAATATCGACATGGCTATATGGCCCAAGTTCAGCCATTAATCCGCTCAAATATCAATATGAAAACATCTCATAGTATCAAAATTAATATACTGCATGGATTATACAAACATGCCACAAATATGGTCAAACACAATAAGGACACTAACAACATATAAGAAGCGTACAAATATGGTGATATTACACACGAATATATTAATTACCATAACTAAAAAATATGACTGCAATCTAGGCAAACATCTCAACATAGTAAAATAACTCTATCTTGTCTCAAAGGGATAATCACATAGCCTAGCCATGATTTCTAGCATAAATAATAGATCAAGCAGTCATACAAGTAGATAAAATACGTAACAAGGAGGTATGATAGAAAAAAAAGCACATAAAATCCTAAAGTATACATGGATCGTGAATAATCATGGTACACATATACGATCATCACCTCGCACATGCGTCACCCCCAATATATATCAAATACCATAACCAACAGGGAAACTACCTTAAACGCGTGAGACTAAATACTCTAAAAATCTCTTGCCTCTTAAATAGACCTCATAACGGGTCAAATATAACCAAAAATAACTCAGTAACGTCAAATAAAACTATAGGAATCAATTCCAAATAATAAAACTTCTATCTTTATTTAATTCCTAAAAAGTCAACAAAAGTCAACCCGGACCCACATGGTAAAAACCCAAGTCAAAGGGATAGATTCCGACTATCCATAACTCCACAGGTCCAAATATAAGATTAGATACCAAAACAGAAATCAAATCGACTCTCAAATCCCCAATTTCCACTCTCTTAAGTTGTAGGAAAACCCTCTAAATTTCTCTTCAAATTCCATATTCTATATGTCAATAACTTCATGTAGATTAAATAATACCAACAATGATAAGAAATCACTTACTACAAACTCTTGTATGAAAGCCTCCTTCAAAAATCATCCTTCTCCAAGTCTAGGGTTCAAAATATGAAAGAATGGACTAAAATCCTGAAATTATAACTTAAATAAGTTTGCCCAGCATTAGCCTTCGCTAATGCGGTCCAAGCCTCACGTTCATGAAGCACAACCTGGTGCTGCCTCAAAAATACCCTACACGAAGGTGGTGAATCCACACGAACGTGATGCACAGGCGATCACAAGCCTACGCGAAAGCGTTACCCATCACGCGATCGCGTAGATCATATCCTCCTATCGACCCCCAGCTTGACTCATCTCTACGCGAATGCGACACATCGAGCACGAATGTGAAGGCAAAGTCCACTGACTTAAACCCATCGTGAATGCGATCTGCTGTCTGCGAAGGACAAAAATAACCTGCCTCCAAATAAGCCTTCGCGACCGTGAGACCTGCTCTGTGATCACGAAGCACACTAGACACCAACAAAATATCTCCAATCTCAATTAAGCTACGGGTGGTCCAAAACTCACCCGAGCTACCCGGGACCCCGTCCAATCATGCCAACAAGTCCATAAATACAACCCAAACCTATCCAAAGCCTTCAAACACATACTATAACATCATATGTATGAATCGATGATCAAACCATAAATTGAACTCCTTTTAATTTCATAAGCTTCTAAACTTCAAACCAAGCGTCTGATTCATGCCTAACAAATCAGTATTACATCCAAACTTTGCACAAAATGATATTAGAGCCAAAACACCTTACGAACCTCCAAATTCAAATCGGACATATGCTTAAGTTCGAAATCACCATCCCTTAGTGACACTTGAAAATTCTCATGCTTGTAGTTAGGGTAAGAACAACGCCAACCTCCTCCTTTCATGTGCATCATGTGGTGATATTTATATTAAAAATTCAAAGATATTGCATTATGGATCTAGAAATTTTCCTAAATGTTTGCAGGGGCAAAATCCTGAGTAACGCTTGGTTTGGCATTTTGAAGGTTTTAGAGTTTTCTAAGTTTGACTTAGGGTGGACTTTGATATTATCATATTATGTTTGGTATTACGAGATTTGAAATAGGTTCGTATTGTCATATTCAACTTTTGTGTGAAATTTAGTATCATTCTGAGTTGTCTAAGTATGATTGGTCGTGTTCCAAGTTAGTTAGAACATGTTTGAAGTTTAGAAGTTGATTAATTTGGTTTGGGGTGAGACTATTGTTTGCAATGTTGTTTTATGTGTTTCGGGAAATCGAGTAGGTCTGAATTATGTTTATGGACTTGTTGTTATGATTGGACAGGGTCCTGGTTAGCTCGAGTGAATTTTGGACCAACTAGAGCAATTTCAAAGTTAGCAGATTTTTGCTAGTGCTAGTGTGCTTCATGATCACAAAGGGGGTCGCGATCACGAATAAGGATTTGGAGGAAGGGAAGTTGTTTCTCATTGTGAATGTGATGGAGGATCTGGATCCTCTTCACGAACATGGAGGAGCCTAGGCGAACGTGAAGAGGGAAGAGGAAGGAACTGGGCAGGGAGGCTGGGCCTTCGCAATGCGGAAGAGGGGACCACGAACGCGAAGGCTTGGGAGGCCAGTTCTCTTTGCAAACATGAATGGGGCATTGCGAATGAGATGAAGGCAGACTTGGCAGGAAAGCTTTGGACTTCGTGGTCGCGAGGCTTATTCTGCGATGTCTATGAAGGACGCCTCAGCAGAATGTTTTTTTAATACGGGACTTAGGCTCATTTCACACTATTTTCTCTTGGCTTGGGCGATTTGGGAGCTCTTTAAAGGACTATTTTCATCAAGTGTCTTTAGGCATGTGATTTCTACCTATTGTGAGTTAAATACATGAATTATGTATGGATTTTAACATAGAAATTAGTAGAATTTTGGGATTCTGTTAAAAACCCTAGAATTTGGTAAAAAGGAGATTAAACCACAAAATTTGTTATGTAATAGGGTGTAAATTATATATTTGAGTTCATAATTCCATGTGTAACATTTATCTTTGAAATTTTTTGAAATTCGGGCATGTGGGCCTAGGGTTAACTTTTGTTGACTTTCCGAGTGGAGTTGAGAATTGACTCTAATAGTTGAATTATGACATTTTGAGCATATATTGATTGGTTTCTACATCCTTTTGACTAGTTTCAAGTTTCTCAGCGTCGATATGAGGTGTTAGTGAAATGTGAGAGCTGAGTAGTGGGCTTGGAAGCAAGGTAAGTCTCTTGTCTAATCTTGTAAGAGGAAATTATCCCCATAGGTATCTTATTTGCTGAATGATACGTGTTATTGGTGCTATGTACATACGAGGTGAAGAGTGTCCATGCGTAAGCTAGATTTAGACCTACACCATGCCTTAACTGTACTACTTGAATTAAACTTGCTTGTTTGATTACTTGAATTAATTAACTAATTTTGAGACTAGAATTTATGTATTGAACGAGCCTCTTTACTGTGAATTTTTTCGGGATATTTGATGTCATGCCCCAACCTTGGGGAGCGCGAATGGCGCTCCACTGAGTGAACCCGGTCAAGCAATCATAATAAGTCTTTCCTACCTGACTCGTTCATGATCCAAAGGAATACATTATCATTAGCTAAATAGGGAAATGAACATATATATACATATAAGTGCTTCCAATTCATTAGGTACCTCATTGTTAGGTTTTAAAGTCCATACAATTACAATTTAGTGAAACTGAAATCCAAAGCATTACATAATTCATTGAACTTTCCGACACCCATATACAACCCACATTAGTGTCTACGGAGCCTCTAAAGATACAAAGGACAGAAACGACCATGCCGGCGACAAGGCCCCGGCTATACCTCAAAATGTGTAAATATATAAGCAAAAGAAGTACATCATCATCCCCTGTAAGAATAGGGGGCTCACCAAACTCACTGAGAATGGGGAGAGGCGCTGCTAGCTGAGAACGGTATTGTCTGTTGTGGGATCACCTACATCCATTCAAAGATGTAGCGCCCCTAGCAAAAGGGACGTTAGTACCATCAAATAGCACTATCATGTATAACTAAACACCATCTCCTTAGGAAATAAAAAAAATCACTAAAATGCAAGAAAGAAGGAATTTAATCAAGAAATCAATGAAGACATAGGCAGCACCTCAACATCAAATAAGGAATCACTTAAGCCATCAAGGGGAATAATTACCACTTTAGTTTGGCCATCACTAGCATTAACATCTCATGATTCACACTACCACCGTACTCTTATACGGAGTCCGATCACGACCACATCGGCTAGGTCGTCTCCCTTGGAGACGTGTGTCCACAATACCAAATTCTGTTTCAATTCCAATTTAGTTCATAGCACGGTACCACCATGTGTGCGGTATGGTGTTCGATCCCGGCTCGATCGGCTAGTCCGTCTTATTCAAGACATTCAAATTTTCCTCAATCATCTCATTCCTCATTTCACGCACATATTTCAATTCCATAAATGCTAGTGGCCACAATGGTTAATTCATGCTTGGAACTTGGCCGCATTTCACAATTTGAGTTCTTTCCCACACATTTCACATTATTACAAATTTCATCCACAAGTCGTTTAGTCCAAAACATCAAGTACACATGAGAACAACATGAATCATGGGCATACAGAGACTGCCACATCCTTTGGCAATTAAACACATTTTCCAAGACTCCAATACATCATTAAATAACAATCGTAGCATGATGGGGAGAATTTGAATACATATTACACATAAAGCTTTAATACACAAGCACGTTACGATATCATCTCCTACATTAGCCAAGATTTACAACTTACACCAAATTGTAGGGGGGCACCATGGGGGTTCGAGTTCTAAGAAGAGAGGGTTTTAGCCATACACACCTCAATTGCGCTTCTTTAGGCTCTACAATTATCCAAAACTCTTAACAATCTCAATCTATTCAGCAATATGACAAATTGAACAAAAAAATTAGGAGATTGATCATAATTTTAGCTCACTTGAGCATTTTATCATACATCATGTGTTCATTAAGGTTTTATCAAACCAGCCCACTCCCCATTCTTAGCCATTTTAGCTTACATTGATCCTAGTCCCCCTCACCGCCCATGCATGCAAAACAGTTAACCCCAAGCCCGTGAACTATTTTGCTCGGTACCCATTTCAAAATAAATTTCAAAATTGCTGAGCTAGGCCTAGATTCTTACCTGTGATGTGAGAACCTCCTTGATAAACTTCAAGGACATAGAAATAATTAATTTATTTGGTGTGAAGATTAACTTCTCCCTCTTAGAACTCTCTCACTCACTCTAAAACTATCAGAAAAATAGCTCAAATGAAGTTTAAGATGAGTTTTTAACGGGATAGGGTCGGGTTTTAAAATAATAAAATGGGTGCCCCGACACGGTCTGCGGTCTCATATGCGACTACATAACGGATATGCGGTCTGTAAAGTGACTGCATAAGCAGGCCTTTAGGGCTTGAACTTTCAGTCCGCGTATGCGACCAGTATGCGGATTGCGCATACTTGTTCTACGGTCGCATAATGCACATCAGAACTCCCTTCGCAGAAACTCAGGGGCGATTATGTGATCAATATGCGGTCCACATAATGATTATGTCAACGTATAACCGACCGCATAACTGGCCTCAAAATTGGCCAGTCTTCTAATTCACTCTACGGCCATTATGCGGTCCGCGCAGAGATTATACGTCCACATAATGGGTCGCAGAAACGAACACATTTTAAAACATTTTCCTTTACTCCAAAAACATACTGTTCGATCCAAAAAATCTGAACTACTACTATTAAAACACATAAATCTAATCCTGATATCCCGAAGTACCGGGTTTCTAGGTAGAATTTTACGGGGCCTTACATTTGATAGTTTATAAATATTATGTTTCTCTTGCATTCCTATCCTCGTGTTTTATTGATGTGATCGGTAGTTCTGTAGATGCCCGACTCGTACCTATCTTCACGGGTGGGAAAGTTGATTTATTCCTATGGGATCGGTTCGTTCACCTCGGCGGTGTTATGAAATATCATTATGGGATTGGATCGTTCTCCTCCACAATATTGTGAGATGCATATGTGCATCGGGTCCTACGACCTTAGTGGTATTATGTAGTACTTATGGGTCGGACCGTTCGCCTTGGCAGACTCGTACGTGATATTTAATAGGAGGTCAGAAGTACATATGAGTTTACCTGACTTAAGATTCGACATTGTATTTGACCATAGTTGTCCTTGTTTCCTTCGAGTCAGTTTATGATATTTGATTATTATTAATTAATCTTACTTGAGAATCATATCATTTATATTTATCCATGTTGCTGCTACTTGTTGTGTTTCATACCTGTTTACTTTATGTACGTTGTTATTGGACCACTAGTAAGTGTCAATGTCGATCTCTCGTCACTACTTTTTCGAGGTTAGACTAAATACTTATTGGGAATGCGTTGATTTACTTACTCATACTACACTTCTACACTAATTATACAGGTACTATGACACGTACATTAGGTGGTCACTCGGGCGCGTAGCTGCATGAGCTGAAGACTTAGTGGTGAGCTGATTTTCATGCTTTGACCCGCAGCACCCAGGGTCTCCTTCCCCCAATGGTTATTTTATTTTGTCTATTTTTATTCCATACACTAGTTATAGAGATTTTGTACTAGATGCTCATGCACTTTCGATACCGGGTTTTAGGGATTTTAATATATGTTCATGATTGTACCTAATATTTATGTCATTGCGCTTTATGTTTCATTCATACTTTGTGACCTAGTAAGAAAGAATGTAATTTACCATGGTTTCTAAACTTAATTCGGTTTTATTAATAAAATTCTTGATTTTAAATGTGTTATGAATGGATGATTGTGTTGGTGGTTTACCGTTGGCTTGCCTGACAACAACATTAGGTGACATCACAGTCTATGGTGGGAATTGGTTGTGACATATTGGTATTGGAGCACTAGATTCACATAGGTTTCACTAGTCGTGAGCAGACCTAGTAGAGTCTTGTAGATTGGTGCGGAGACTAGATATGGGCACTACGAATTTTTAGTGTCCTTCGGATCAACTAATGCTTCAGCAACATTTATGGATTTGATGAATCGGGTGTTCAGGAATTATCTTGAATCGTTTTTCATTATCTTCATTGATGACATATTGATCTACTCGCTAGCATGGAGGAGCACGAGCAGCCTTTGAGGATAGTGCTTCAAACTTTGAGGGAACAAAAGTTATATGTTATGTTCTCCAAGTGCGAGTTCTGGTTAGATTCAGTGACTTTCTTGGGGAATGTTGTGTTAGGTGAGGATATTAAGGTGGATCTCAGGAAGATCAAGACAGTCTAGAGTTGTCATCGTCCTACCACAGCGACCAAGATCAGGAGTTTCTTAGAGCTAGCAGGTTATTATTGTCGGTTCGTGGAGGGCTTCTCGTCTATTTCAGTATTGTTGACTAGATTGACCTAGAAGGGTGTTCAATTCAGATGGATCGATGATTGGGAGATGAGCTTGCAGAAGCTCAAGAACGCATTGACTACAACACTAGTGTTGGTGTTGGCTTCTGGTTCAGGGATGTATACTATGTATTGTGACACTTCACGCGTTGGGTTAGGTTGTGTGTTGATGCAGGATGGGCGAGTTATTACATATACTTCACGTCAGTTGAAGCCCCACAAGAACAATTACCCTGTGCACGATCTTGGCTGCGATAATTCACGCTCTCAAGACCTGGGGCATTATCTTCATGGAGTGTCGTGTGAGGCTTACACCGATTACCATATTTTGTAGTATCTATTTAAGTAGAGGGATCTTAATCTGAGGCAGCGCAAGTGGCTTGAGTTACTGAACGACTATGATATTACCATCCTTTATCATTCGATCAAAGCGAATATGTTCGAGGATGCTGTGAGAAGAAAAGCCAAGAGTATGGTCAGTCTGACACTCATTCCAATAGAGGAAAGGCTATTGGAGTTTGACATTAGTCCTTAGCTAACCGACTTCTAAGATTGGATATTTCAGAGCCCAATCGAGTTTTTGCATGTGTTGTGGCTTACTATTCTTTATTCTAGTGGATTAAGGCTCATCAGTGTGATGATCCGCACTTGCTAGTTCTTAGAGAGACAGTACTACGAGGTGGTGCTAAGGAGGTGAATATTAGAGACGATGGTGTTCAGAGTCGCTTATGTGTTCATATGTGGATGGCCTGAGGGATTCGATTCTAGGGGAGGCACCTCATTCACATTATTCCATTCAGCCAGGTGCCACAAAGATGTATCATGACCTGAGGCAGCATTACTGGAGGTGGCGGATGAAGAACGACATAGATGAGTATGTGTCGAAATATTTTCTAGCAGGTTAAGTACGAGCACAAAAGGCCAGGTGGCTTACTTGAGAGATGGTTACACTGAAGTGGAAATGAGAGCGCATCACTATGTATTTCATGGTTGGTTTACCACAGACATTGAGGAAATCCAATGTGGTTTGGGTCGATAGACTGACTAAATCTATGCATTTTATTCCCACTACTTATATTTCTAAGAGGTTGTCCCAGATTTATATCCAGGAGATCGTCTGGTTTCATGGTGTGTCTATTTCCAATATTTTAGATCGAGGCGCTCAGTGCACTTCCCATTTCTGGAGAGCAGTAGTTGGGTACCCGGGTAGAGCTCGGCATGTCCTTTCATCCACAGATCAACGGGCAGTCAGACCGGACAGTTCAGACTTTTGGAGGATATTCTTAGAGCATATTTGATTGACTTCGAAGGGCAGTGGGACCAATTCTTACCGTTGTCCGAGTTTTCTTATAACAACATCCATCAGTCCAGCATTGAGATGGCTTCATTTGAGGCATTGTATGGTAGACGATGTCATTCCCCTCATCGGTTGGTTTGAGCCTGGTGAGGCTAGGTTATATGGTACTGATTTGGTAAAAGTTTCCTTGGAAAAGGTAAATTTGATTCAGGAGTGGCTTTGCACAGCACAATCCAAGCAAAAGAGTTATGCAGATCAAAAAGCACATGAATTTTCATTCATGGTGGGCGAGAAGGTACTTTTGAAAGTCTTGCTGATGAAAGATATCATGAGATTCAGGAGGAGAGGCAATTTGAGTCCGAGGTTCATCTGTCCATTCGAAGTTTTGGAGCGAGTGTGAGCTTGATACAGGCTTGCTTTGCCTCCTAGCATATCAGAAGTTCATCCATTATTTGATGTGTCTATGCTCTAGAAATACCATGCCGAAAGGTCCCATATGTTGGATTATAGCATAGTTCAGATGGATGAGAGCTTGAGTTAGGAGGAGGAGCCAATTGCCATTGTTGATAGGTATGTCCACAGTGGAGGGGTCAGCCAATCGAGGAGGCGGATTGGAGATCGAGGAGGACACGTTGAGCAGATATCCACACTTATTCAACACTTCAAGTATGATTCTAAACTCGTTCGAGGATAAATATTTGTTTAAGATGTGGAGAATGTAATAACCCGACCGGTCATTTTTCTTTCTATAACCACGTTGCCTTATATGAGACTTATTGCATGTGTTCTTCCTGTTTATAACTTGCGGGGCGGTTGGTTTGGTTTTGGAAGGGTTCAATTTAAATTCAGAACACATAGTTCAATAATAGGGGCCTAAGGTGGCCAAGTTTAACTTAAATCAACACTTTGAGTGAACGACCTCAAAATTGAGATTTGAAGGTTCCAATAAGTTTGTATTGTGATTTTGCAATTGGGCGTATATTTGGATCGAGTTTCAAGTGTATCGAGAGCATTTTAGTGCTTATTGTTAGAAGTTAGCATTTTGAAGATTTTAGAGTTTTCTAAGTTTGACTTAGGGCGGTCTTTGGTGTTATCGGATTCTGTTTGGTATTTCGAGCTTCGGATAGGTTCGTATATTCATATTGGACTTGTGTGTGAAATTTGGTATCATTCTGAATTGTCTAAGTATGATTTGTCTCGTTCGGAGTTAGTTGGAAGAAGTTTGAAGTTTAGAAGTTGATTAATTTGGTTTGGGGCTTGGTTACAATGTTATTCTATGTGTTCCAAGATCTTGAGTATGTCCGCTTTATGTTTATGGACTTGTTGGTATAATTTGACGGGGTCCTCGGTGGCTCGGGTGAGTTTCAGACCATCTGGAGCAATGTAAAAGTTGGCAGATTATTGTTGGTGTTGGTGTGCTTCGCGAAAGCGAGGGTCTCCCCAATCGCGAAGAAATATTTGGAGGAGGGGTAGTTGTTTCTCTTCGTGAACGCGAAGATGGCTCCGCCAACGCAATGGAGGATGTGGATCCTCTTTACGAACACGAAGAAGCCTACACAAATGCAGAGAGGGAAGATGAGGGAAGTGGGCAGGCAGGCAGGCTAGGACTTCGCGAACGTGAAGGTGGGGACAGCGAACACGGAGGTTTGGGAGGCTACTGCTCTTTGTGAATGTGACTAAGGAATAGTGAATGCGATGAAGGCATATCTGGGCAGGGTAGCTTTTTCCTTCACATTCAGAGACTTATTCTGTGATCACGATGAGGGACGCCTGGGCAGAATGTAATTTTTTAATACGGGACTTAGGCTCAAATCACCCTATTTTCTTTTGGCTTGGGCAATTTGGGAGCTCTTTGAAGGACCATTTCCATCAAGTGTCTTTAGGTGTGATGACCCAAAAGGTCATCCCGTGTAATTTTTGCTAAAAATATGTTCCGAGGCCATGAAAGCCTCCTTTTATCTCACATCGATGTACGTCTCAGCCCGGGCGCGTAGCCGGGAAGCCGTTATGTGGAAAATTGATAAAATGATGATTTTAGAATAATTATTTGAATAAAGTTGACTTTGGTCAACATTTTTGGTAAACAGACCCGGATTCGTGATTTGACGGTCCCGGAGGGCCCGTAGGAAAATATGGGACTTGGGCGTATGTCCGGAATCGAATTCCGAGGTCCCGAGTCCGAAAAATGAATTTTAAAAAAAAATTATTTTCTGAAAAATATAAAGGTTTTTGAAAATGAGATTTGATGTGAAACATGTGATATTGGGCCTGTATTATGGTTCCGGAGCCCGGAACAGGTTCTACATGTTTTATATGTGTTATCTGTAAATTTTGGTAAGAAACGGACTTAGTTTGACGAAATTCGGATCAAAAATGCAAAATTTGAAAGTTTAAGAAGTTTTGAAGTATTTCATTGATTTTGAGGTTTAATTCCATGTTTATGATGTTATTTTGGTGATTTGATTATACGAATAAGTTCGTAGGATGTTTTGGAGGTTGTGTGTATATTTGGTTTTGAGCCCTGAGGGCTCGGGTGTGTTTCGGATAGGCGTCGTGGTGTTAAAACTTAGTAAGAATCTGGTTTTTGCTATTGTATCTGGTGTCCAGTTATTTGCTCTTCGCGATCGTGGTGTAAGGCATGCGATCGCGATGTTCAATTTGGGCTGGGGGCTATTTTTCTCTATGCGGTCGCAAAGAGCTGGGTGCGAACGCGGAGCCTTAGGGTCTTTGCTTTACGCGAACGCACCCCTACAGTCGCGATCGGGTAGGTTTAATGAGGGGCTGGGGCTGGGTAGCAAATGTTCAATGCGAACGCGGTTCCTAGGTCGCGATCGTGTAGGTCAGCGTCCAGTTCACTCTGCGATCGCACTCCTTTCTTTGCGATCGCGTAGCATGGGATTCATTAAACTCTGTGATCGCGTCCTACCCATCGCGATCACGTAAGGTAAAATCGCCCAGTTTAAGTTCAAAAAGAGAATGCTCATTACGGGATTTTACCCTTTTCAACAACCTTCTTCTTCTCCACACCTCCTTGGGCGATTCTTGAAGAACTCCTTCACCATAGCTTCATAGGTAAGTAATCCTAACCTTGTTTTCTTCCATTTTTATCAACACCCATTAGATTCAAGGCCTAAAAACATGAAATTAAAGGTAGAAAATTAGGAATTCGGGTAGAGTCAGGGCTTTTTGATTATTTGGGAATTTGACCTCGTTTGGGATCGGATTTCAAAACAAATTATATATTCGGGCTTGTGGGTGAATGGGTGATCAGATTTTGGTCCGAACCTCATATTTTTGACCAAGCGGGCCCGGAGTCTTTTTTTATTTTTTTGGGAAGAATGTTAGGAATTCTATAATTAAGAAATGGAATTGAATTGTTTAGCATTTATTGATGTTATTGGGTCAATTATGTCTAGATACGATTGATTTGGAGTCGGGTTCGAAAGGAAAAGCGGTGCTTGAGGCTTGATTTGGATTCTTGGAGTCGAGGTAAGTGTTTGGCCTAACCTTAGCTTGAGGGAATAGGTATTGAGTCCTAATTGATACGTGTTTATTCCATGTTCAACGTATAGGTGAGGTGACGATTACCTATATGTTGTTGTCGAGCATGACCGTGGGTCAGATATTTGCAATTTTATGATATTTATTGGATTTTATTATGTTTACGGGTTTGGTATCCATTTGTTAGTTATTCATTTGATGGAAATTCCTTGTTATGAGTATTGTTGAGTAGTTGATCGGTTGGAGAACTTTATGTTGGATTATACACTTGTGTAGGATTGGTTATAGTTGTGTCCCTTGCCGGGACGGTATTATTCTTGTTGATGATTTCGTGCATTTAATGTTTCTTATTGTTGATTTCATGCCAAATGTTGTTTTTATATTGTTATGCACGAGGGGACATTTCGTGGCATATTTTATGTTGTGATGCACGAGGAGACATTCCGTGCAATATTTATGTTGTTTATACACGAGGGGACATTCTGTGCCGTGTTTGTGATTATTATGCATGAGGGGACATTCCGTGCCGAGTGTTTATTTATTTATTGCACGAGGGGACATTCCGTNTTCGCAGATGGCGAGAACGCGTGCTTACTCATCTACCGATCAGCAGCCCGATCCTCCCGTTGCAGCTCCTACTAGAGGTCGAGGTCGTGCTAGAGGCTGAGGCTGAGCCAGGGCTCAGCCCAGAGCAGTAGCACGACCTCGACCTCTAGTAGGAGCTGCAACGGGAGGATCGGGCTAGAGGCTGAGGCTGAGCCAGGGCTCAGCCCAGAGCAGTAGCCCCAGTAGAGGATCCTCAGGTGGAGGTTTTTGAGGAGATTCCCACTCGGATAGTTCCAGTCGGACCAGCTCAGGTCCCAGAGGGGTTCATTGCCACCCCGGTTCTTCAGGACGCTCTGGTCCGCTTAGTGGGTCTTATGGAGGGCGTGTCTCAGGCCGGTCTTCTTCCTACTGTACCAGCCGTCTCTCAGGATGGGGGAGGGACCCAGACTCCTGCTACCTGCACACCAGTGCAAGCTAGCTCCTCAGTTCCAGACTCC
>ML410505.1:86645-98936 GCA_005239525.1 Nicotiana knightiana
TCTTATGGAGGGCGTGTCTCAGGCCGGTCTTCTTCCTACTGTACCAGCCGTCTCTCAGGATGGGGGAGGGACCCAGACTCCTGCTACCTGCACACCAGTGCAAGCTAGCTCCTCAGTTCCAGACTCCAGCACCTTAGACAGCTGGAGTAGCTCAGCCAGGGATTGTGGCATCGGTAGTTGAGGGGGCAGCTATGTCTGCCGATGTTTTGTGGAGATTGGATCGGTTCACCAAGCTATTTCCTACTACATTTACTGGTGCACCATCAGAGGATCCCCAGGATTACTTGGATAGTTGCTATGAGGTTCTTCGGAACATGGGCATCTTGGAGTCCAATGGAGTTGATTTTGCTACATTCCGTCTTTCTGGTACCGCCAAGACTTGGTGGAGGGACTACTGTTTGACCAGACCAGCTGAGTCTTCACCTTTGACTTGGGCTCAGTTCTCCGAGTTATTCTTGGGGAAGTTTCTTCCAGTTACTCAGAGGGAGGATCTTCGGAGGCAGTTTGAGCGCCTCCAGCAGGGATCTACGACTGTTACATAGTATGAGACCATGTTCATTACCTTGGCCCGACATGCTATCATGATACTCCCAATTGATCGCGAGAGGGTGAGGAGGTTTATTGGGGGTGTAACTCATATTAGATTTCAGATGGCCAGAGAGACAGGTACTGATAACTCTTTTCAGGATGCGGCCGATGTGGCCAGGCGTATTGAGATGGTCTTATCACAGGGCAGTGGTCAGGGGTCTGACAAGAGACCTCGTCATTTCAACCGATTTAGTGGTGCCTCATCTGGAGGCAGAGATTCTTTTGGCAGAGGTTATCCTCCTAGACTATTCCAGTTGGCACTTCAGGTATCCCGCAGTGCACCATCAGCTCCCATCAGTGCACCGCCGATTCAGAGCTTCCGGGGTGGTTATTCTGGTCGTCAGGGACAGTTTCAGGGACAACATTCTCAGCAGCTAGGTTTTGTTTCACTTGCGGTGGTACGGGGCACATTTCCAGGTTTTGCCCCCGAGGTTTTGGTGGTTCTCAGTATCAGGGTTCCCGTGCTATGGTTCCCGCATCAGGTGCACCCCCACCCCCTCAGCTAGCTAGGGGTGGAGGTCGAGGTGCCAGAGGTGGAGGCCAGATAGTTAGAGGTGGAGGACATGCCACGAGAGGTAGAGGTCAGGTCGCAGTAGGTCGACTCAGAGATGTTCAGATTAGAGAGGTGCCGCCCCGATGCTATGCTATTCCTGCCAGGCCTGAGGCTGAGGCCTCTGATGCAGTCATTACAGGTATGGTTTCAGTTTGCAGCAGAGATGCTTCGGTTTTATTTGATCCGGTTTCTACATTCTCCTATGTGTCTTCATATTCTGCCCCTTATCTAAGTATGCCCCGTGATTCCCTGAGTACTTTTGTATATGTGTCTGCACCGGTGGGTGATTCTATTGTGGTAGATCGAGTTTACCGTTCATGCATAGTTGTTATTGGTTGTCTGGAGACTCAGGTAGATCTCTTGCTTCTTGATATGGTCGACTTCGATGTTATTTTGGGATTGATTGGCTATCTCCCTACCATGATATTCTGGACTGTCATGCCAAGACAGTGACCTTGGCCTTGCCAGGAGTACCTCGTTTGGAGTGGAGAGGGACTCCTAGTCATTCTTCCGGTAGAGTTATTTCATATATGAAGGCTCGGTGCATGGTCAAGAAGGGTTGTTTGGCCTATTTGGCCTATGTTCGTGATTCTAGTGCTGAGGTTCCTTGTATGGAGTCTGTGCCCGTGGTTAGTGAGTTTCCATAGGTATTCCCTGCTGACTTGCCGGGTATGCCACCCGACAGGGATATTGACTTTTGTATTAAGGTGGCTCCGGGTACTCAGCCCATTTATACACCGCCGTATCGTATGGTCCCGCCAGAGTTAAAGGAGTTGAAGGATCAGTTACAGGATTTGCTAGCTAAAGGCTTCATCAGGCCTAGTGTTTCTCCTTGGGGTGCCCCAGTGTTGTTTGTCAAGAAGAAAGATGGCTCGATGAGGATGTGTATTGACTACCGGCAGTTGAACAAGGTTACTGTTAAGAATAAGTATCCTTTGCCGAGGATTGATGATTTATTTGACCACCTTCAGGGTGCTACAGTGTTTTCCAAGATTTACTTGAGATCTGGTTACCATCAACTAAGGATTAGGGCGTCTGATGTCCCTAAGATAGCCTTTCGCACTCGATATGGGCACTATGAGTTTTTGGTGGTGTCATTTGGGTTGTCAAATGCCCCCGCTGCTTTTATGGAGTTGATGAACCAAGTTTTCAAGCCCTATTTGGATTCGCTTGTTGTAGTCTTCATTGATGATATCTTGATTTACTCCCGTAGCTGAGAGGAGAATGAGCAACACTTTCGATTCATCCTCCAAACTCTGAGGGACAGTTAGTTGTATGCCAAATTTTCCAAGTGTGAGTTCTGGTTGAGTTTGGTTGCTTTTCTAGGCCATGTGGTATCGTTAGAGGATATTCAGGTAGATCTTAAGAAGATTTCAGCAGTCAGAGATTGGCCTAGACCCATCTCAGCTACAGAGATTCGGAGTTTCTTGGGCTTAGCAGGTTATTATCGCCGGTTTGTGGAGGGCTTTTCATCCATTGCAGCCCCGGTGACCAAGTTGACCCATAAGGGTGCCCAGTTCAGGTGGTCTGATGAGTGTGAGGCGAGCTTTCAGAAGCTCAAGACAGCCTTGACCACGACACCGATGTTAGTTTTGCCCACGGGTTCAAGGCCTTATACCGTGTATTGTGATACTTCACGGGTGGGACTTGGTGCAGTGTTGATGCAGGATGGCAAGGTTATAGCTTATGCTTCTCGTCCGTTGAAGGTTCACGAGAAGAACTATCCAGTTCATGATTTAAAGTTAGCAGCTATTGTTCATGCGTTGAAGATTTGGAGGCATTATCTGTATGGGGTGCCATGTGAGGTGTTCATGGATCATAAGAGTTTGCAGTATTTGTTCAAGTAGAAGGAGTTGAATATGAGGCATAGGAGATGGTTAGAGCTATTGAAGGACTATGACATTACCATCTTATATCATCCGGGAAAGGCTAATGTGGTGACCGATGCTTTGAGCCGGAAGTCAGCCGGTATGGGTAGTCTTGCTTATATACCAGTCGGTGAGCAACCGCTCACTTTGGATGTTCAGGCTTTGGCCAACAGATTCATGAGATTGGAGGTTTCTGAGACTGGCAGTGTTTTGGCCAATACTGTGGCCCGTTCTTCATTGTATGATCGTATTCGGGACAAGCAGTATGATGATCGCCATTTATGTGTTCTAAGAGATACGGTCCGGCACGGAGGTGCCAAGCATGTCACAGTTGATGATGAGGGAGTCTTGAGGATGCAGGGTCGGATTTGTGTACCTGATGTTGATGGCATTCGTGAGTTGATATTGCAGGAGGCCCATAGTTCCTAGTATTCCATTCATCCGGGTGCCGCAAAGATGTACCAGGACTTGCGGCAGCATTATTGGTGGTGGAGGATGAAGAAGGATATTGTAGAATATGTAGCTCGGTGCTTTAACTGTCAGCAGGTTAAGTACGAGCGCTAGAGACCCAGTGGTTTGATGCAGCAGATTGAGCTTCCCGAGTGGAAGTGGGAACGTATCACCATGGATTCCGTAGTTGGGCTCCCACAAACTCAGAGGATGTTTGATGCGGTGTGGGTCATTGTGGATAGGCTGACCAAGTCAGCACACTTCATTCCTGTATCAGTTTCGTATTCTTCGGAGAAGTTAGAAAAGATCTACATCAGGGAGATTGTTTGCTTGCATGGTGTGCCCGTGTCCATTATTTCTGATCGAGGTACTCAGTTTACCTCCCACTTCTGGAGGGTATTTCAGCATGAGTTAGGCACATGGGTTGAGTTGAGCACAACGTTTCATCCTCAGACGGACGGACAGTCTGAGCGTACTATTCAGATTTTGGAGGATAAGTTGCGAGCATGTGTCATTGACTTTGGAGGTTCATGGGACCGGTTTTTGCCTTTAGCTGAGTTTGCCTACAAGAACAGCTATCAGTCGAGCATTCAGATAGCTCTGTATGAGGCGTTGTATGGTAGGCGGTGTCGGTCGCCAGCTGGGTGGTTCGAGCCGGGAGAGGCTAGATTGTTGGGTTTAGAGTTAGTCCAGGATGCCTTGGACAAGGTGAAGATCATTCAGGATAGACTTTGTACAGCTCAGTCCAGGCAGAAGAGTTATGCAAACCGTAGAGTTTGTGATTTGGCATTCATGGTTGGTGACCGCGTATTGCTTCGGGTGTCGCTTATGAAGGGCGTGATGAGGTTCGGGAAGAAGGGCAAGTTGAGCCCTAGGTACATTGGTCCCTTTGAGATTCTTGAGAAGGTAGGTGAGGTGGCCTACAGACTTGCTTTACCACCGAGTTTATCAGCCGTGCACCCGGTGTTTCACGTATCTATGCTTCGGAGGTACATTTTCGATCCATCTCATGTGCTTGACTTCAGCAGTGTCCAGTTGGACAAGGATTTGACTTATGAGGAGGAACCGGTAGCCATATTAGCTCGGCAGGTTCGTCAGTTGAGATCGAAGAGTTATCCTTTGGTTCGTGTTCAGGGAGAGGTCAGCCTATTGAGGCAGCTACCTGGGAGTCCGAGTCCGATATGTGGAGCCGATATCCCCATATTTTCCCCGATTCAGGTACCTTTCTATGTCCGTTCGAGGACGAACATTTGTTTTAGAGGTGGAGATTGTGATGACCAAAAGGTCATCCCGTGTAATTTTAGCTAAATATGTGTTCCGAGGCCATGAAATCCTCCTTTTATCTTACCTCGATGTGCGTGCGCAGTCCGGGCTCGTAGCCGGGAAGCCGTTATGTGGAAAATTGATAAAATGATGATTTTATAATAATTATTTGAATAAAGTTGACTTTGGTCAATATTTTTGGTAAACGAACCCGGACTCGTGATTTGACTGTCCCGGAGGGCCTGTAGGAAAATATGGGACTTGGGCGTATGTCCGGAATCGAATTCCGAGATCCCGAGTCCGAGAAATGAATTTTTAAAGAAAATTATTTTCTGAAAAATATAAAAGTTTTTGAAAATGAGATTTGATGTGAAACCTGTGATATCGGGCCCGTATTATGGTTCCGTAGCCCGGAACAGGTTAAATATATTTTATATGTGTTATCTGTAAAATTTGGTAAAAAAATGGACTTAGTTTGACGTGATTCGAATCAAAAATGCAAAATTTGAAAGTTTAAGAAGTTTTGAAGTATTTCATTGATTTTGAGGTTTAATTCGATGTTTATGATGTTATTTTGGTGATTTGATTACACGAATAAGTTTGTAGGATATTTTTGAGGTTGTGTGTATATTTGGTTTTGAGCCCCGAGGGCTCATGTGTGTTTCGGATAGGCGTGCCGAGTGATTATTTATTTATGCACGGGGGGACATTTCGTGCCGAGTATTTTTTGGTGAGGTTATAGCACGAGGGGACATGTCGTGCCGTTCTGTTTATTTATTGTTCAGAGTTGTTAAATTCCTACTGTTGTTCATACATTTCAGTTATTATCTTGTCCTGTCATTTCAGTGAGTTATTTCCCTTTTCCCCAGCATGTTAACCCCGTTTTGTGCTTAACTGTTTATTTATGTCATTACTTCTTTATTATATTATTGAACTGCACAGGTATTCGTTATTTGTCGTGTCCTAGCCTCGTCACTACTTCGCCGAGGTTAAGCTCGACACTTACTCAGTACATGGGGTCGATTGTACTGATGCTACACCTGCACTTCTTTATATTGTGCAGATTACAGTCCCGGACCCAGTGGGCATTGAGCGAGGGAGTATCCTTCAGTCCACAGGAGACACCGAGGTAGTCCTGCAGGCGTCCGCAGGCCTTGGCGTCACCATCTACCTTTTTCCTTCTATCTTTTCTTGTATTTCCAGACACTTGCTTTTAGCGATCTTAGACTACCCGTGAAATTGTGAAACCAGTTCTGGGGGGTTTTTGTAAGGAATTTCGTAAGATTAATTATTTAAGTTGTTGAATTCTTAGCTTCCGTATTCTTACTCATTTGTTCATGTTCATTGTTTTTTTTCTTTTAGATGTTATTAACGAAAAAATAAGTATTTTTAACCAAAACGTTGGCTTGTCTAGCAGGTTCAACGTTAGACGCCATCACGGCCTGAAGGTGGAATTTTGGGTCGTGACATTTGGTAAGTTATTTATACCTAATGTGAGTTAAATACATGGATTATGTATGGATTTTAACATGAAAATTAGTAGGATTTTGGGGCTTTATTGAAAAAATAGACTTTTGGTAAAAATGAGATTTGACCATGAATTGATTATGGAATTTAGTAGAAACTCCTCTTTCGATTAAGTCTCAACCTTAGAATATGAACTAAATTAAGCTCGGTGAAGCTATGCAAGAATTTGTAGTGGATTGGTCTTTAGGAAAACCTCTTTCGATTATCCTTCTAAATAGGTTTAATCAATAATTCAACTAGTCTCTTTAGATTACTAAGAAGAATTAATGAACTCAACCAACAAGATAATGCAAAGATATCACAAGTTATGCTCTCTCGATTGCATGAACATGTGAATATAGATGCAACAATTTAATCATCCAAAACGATTCAATACATAAAACTAGAGTTAATATCCGCAAACAAATATCAATAAACCAAATCCATCAAACCCTAAAGAGAAATGCTCCATAGATATGGAGCAATTCATCACAAATATATTTAAAGTAAAGAAAAACATAAAACAAACTCTTGTCTTGAGTGAGGATTGAATGATGAATTCCTTGTGCTTTTGCTTCTCCAACTCCTCCTTAGCTTCCTTTGGTCTTAGATGTTTCAAAAGTCCATAAAATAATATTTTTCCATGTATATATACCAAGTAGGGTCCGGCACAGACAAAAACACCTTTTCATGCGCTAATTAGGACAATTACTCTGTAAAATTTGCACAGGTGTGCCGTATGGGGCGACGCGCCATGTGGGACATTAGTGGGGAAATTCAAAGAGTTGTTTTCTGATAGACAACAGGAACATGCACAGGCGCGGCGCCCCACGCACCGCGGCTGTAGAGTTTTCTCAGAGTACGAATTTTTTCTCATCTTTTTGATATCCAGGCGTGGTTTTCAACCCCCGAACGTGATCCCGTCTTAATCCCTTGGGCTTTTACTCAGACTTCAAAGCTCCAAATAGCTCGAATTCATTCCATAACATTTAAATAGCTCGGAATCCTCCTACAAGGCATAAATCACACTATTAGTGCAAAACACTAGAGATTAAAGCTCAAACTCAATTAAAATGCAGTAAATTAGAGTGCAATAAGCGACTAAAATATAAGATTATAGCCTACCATCACGTTGGACACCATCACGGTCTATGGTGGGAATTAGGTCGTAACACACTTTTTATATCTTCAACATTAATTTAAACAACACAATTCTTTTACACGTCGTTTACGTTCCTTTACTAGACATGCATATATAGATGTACATATGATCAGAGGCGGACCTACACAGGGGCTTGGGAGGTCACGTGAACTCGTTAGCCTCGACAAAAACCTTGTATATACATTTTTTATGTAGCTGTATATAGTTCGGGAAGCCTTAAATATTTTTCTTGGGCCCCTTAGTAATAAAAAGGTGTGGTGGAGGGATGGTCTGGTGTGTTGCGTGAGGTCTGTTCTTTAGATTGATGACCCGAGTTCAAAACCAGCCTCCTTAAAAATTGTTTTTAGGTGTTTTACTTTTTATTACGGAGAATATGTACTAGTACTACTATACAACTTTACTATTTAATAGTTGACTTATTTTTTTTTTTATCTTCCTTTTCTGAATTTAATTTTATGGTAATAATTAGACATAATAGTCAACTTCATCCCAAAATCAAAAATCCTAAAGGCGAAAATCCAACCCGTCGCTCTCACTCCAAAATAGAGAAGGGAATACAAATCCTTCTTCCTCAATTTCTCTCTGCTTAGAAAAGTAGCAGGTATCAAATCACTATTTAGTGCTTTTGTGACTTTGATACTTATTTTTTATTTATAAAAGCATGGAAAATTGAAGATGGAGGTTATCTGATTTTATTTAACTTTCAAATTTTTGGTTCAACAATCGCCAGTAAAAATATTTTCAGTAAACCCTAAATCTATAATGTGATTAATACTTTTAAAAGTTTCACTCTCTATAGTGTGATTAACTTTTGGAACATAGCATATCGGTAACACTATTATTGAGTATCACTGTTCATTTTTTGTTTTGTGTGGTTTTCGAACGGAGACATATTCACTTGCTTATTTACTTGTGAAGTTGACGCTAATTTTACTCGTCGCAACTGCAACGGTGGAAAGAGCATTGTCATCCGGTATATTAAAGATGAATTGCGTAGTAGTATTAGTGATGCATTTTTAAATGATTGTTTAGTTTGTTACTTTGAAAAAAAAAGTATTTGCAAATATAAGGAATGATGCTATTGTTGACAATTTTCAGAATATTAAAACACGCCGAGTTCAAGTATGAGTGGATGATATACTTTTGTTATGTTAGTATCAAATTAGATATTCTATATTGAAGTTTGTATTTTGATGTAAGTTATGCCTTCTTTAATTCTTCTTTTGGGACAACTGTAGATGTTAATGTATGTCGCGAATTGCTATTAAGGCCACTAAGCTAGTTTACATTTTAAAGTTTATTCTAGATTAGTCCATGTATGTGCAAGGATGTGCAGGAAAACTTTTTTATTTATTGGAAAGCTTATTTTAAAATTTGTGTTCGCATGTCAATTGGGAAGTCTGATGAAATCAAAGTGTAAGCTCTTCTTACTTTATTTTTTCTTTTTGCTTATTAAGTTTATATTATATAGTGGATTATGTTGCTTATTTGGTCTATCTTAGAGTTTATATGTATTTTTTTATTGGCTAATAAAGTATTGGGTAGATCACTCTAATTGCAGTGGTGCCCCCATCATAATTAAATCCTGATTCCGCCTCTGTATATGATACTATTCACTTGCTACATAATTGATTATTCTTTTGTTCAGTTTATTTTCATCATTTTCTTGTAAATATTAAATCAACTCTTTTTACCTTATTCATTATACAAAAAATATTCAAAGATAATTATTTTCCCCGCTTTTAATCGACCATCTTCTAGACAAGTTTTCTTACATTTTAGTCTTTCACTTAAAATAGTTAACCTTGATCATAATCAAATTCTTTCGACATTATTCCTTTAACTAAAAGTTTATTTTGTTAATTTATAAGTACTTTATTTCTTAATATACCTCATTTACATTAGTCATCAAAAAATGTAATTTTCGTAAACTTTGCTTTTTCACACCTTTATACATATTCTATTATACGTACACGCTTATATTTTTACCATGTGACGCTCATATTTAATCATTCTTCATTCGAATTACTTTCATAATTCGTTGTAAATAATAATTAATTATTTTATACATAATCCTTGTTTAATTAATCGAGTCCTACCGTGAACCACACTTTGTGGATCTCAAGGAATGCTTAATATCTTCTCCTTGAGATAACTTAAACTCTTACCTAGAATCTAATTAGTTTTCACATACCAAAATCAGAAGTCGCAAATAGCATAATTTAGGTGTCCTAGTGTACCATAAATACTAGGTGGCAACTCCAAACTCTAATTAACCTTGTAAAGTCGTATAAGTTGTATTTTATTTTGACCCGTGCAAAATAGGGTGCAACACCAATGTCATACAATACAATATTATTTTTATTTACTAATATTTGATGACTAGATTTGAAAAAATGGCAAACATAAGTCTTTATGTATGGGGATAGGTTCAAATTAGTCTCTTAAGTATACTTTTGAGCAGTTTTAATCATTTAAATATGCTAAAACTTAGCACTTTTCAAAAATTGGTTATTTTGAAAAGTGTTTTAGAAAAAGTACTTTAATCTTGTAGAAATTTTTGTTTCTTTATTAGTTTGTAATAGTGCATTTTATTCATTTTTTCGTAAAGTTAAATTGAGACGAGAGAATTGTCTAAGCCGAATAAACTCTATGTTGTGCAAAATAGTTATAGATATCCTTTTTAACAAAAGATATGATACAAATGCACTTGGTGCTCTGTAGTGCTATTGAGGCGTATGAAAGTGGACTGTTTAGTTCTCCAGAATTGTATAAACTTCCAAAAAGCCTACAACTATACATGTTATTCATAAACTAAGGGGGTTCAAAAGCAAATCTCTGCTTTTCTCTTGGTAGATGTACTTAAAACTGGAATGGTCTATTTATCTAAGTTTATGAGTCCTTTGATTTATGAGGCAATCCAGCATAGTCCAGAGATAACTGTGCTTGAGCTAAATTACAACTCAAATTTTCTAGTTAGGAAGACACTAGTTAGCGCCAAAGAGTAGGACAAAAATTTCTGCTCAATTGCTAGAACCAGGCCAAGGGGTATGGAGTATGCACAAATCAGATTTTCACCGCGATATCTAATGATTCCCCCTCCTCCACAAATTATATTCTTACAAACATCAGATAAGAATTTGATTTCAGAGGGGAGGGAGGGGGGAAGGTTAATCCACCTTATTACTATGATGGTTTCCTTGAAGTGAATGATTCTCCTCAAGACTTATAGCTATACTACTCTATATCACCCCTCCCTTCCAAATAATATATTGAGCAATTTCCTGACAATGCACATTGCATTTGAAGAGTGAGATTGCCTTGAATACCATCTTTTGGTCACTTGGTGTATTTGTTGGTACTGTTTGTTCATGAGAAAGACTTTCTAAAGAGATTTATTGGTTATGGAGTTTCACAATTGCTTAAATGTTATTGCATGTGTCTTTTAGTTTCACAATATTACTCTTATTAGCAATACTCAAGGTGAACTCCTTGCCCTGGAAGAAGGTCTCCGACTGGCTCTTCAACACAAGTTACATCCAATTGAAGTGGAAACTGACTCAACCGAGGTAATAAACCTTTTACAAACTAACCACCATACTTATCAACACATTATTGATTCATGCAGGTGGTTAATCACTCAATTGGGGTACCCGCAAATCAAACACCTTTTCCGTGAAACAAATGGAGTGGCACATCTTTTGACTAAGGATAGTTTGAAGCTTCAAAACAAGAATAAAGCAACCATCCTTCTTGCTTCTCCTCCTTGTGTAGAGGCATCGATGAAGGATGATGCTAATGGAAAAGAATATGGCAGAATGATCTCCGAGGAATGTTATAAAACTCTAGCTAGTATTGGCAATGCTACTGTTTTGAAAAATATTAGTTTGTTTACAGTTTCGATCCCAATGAAATGGCTGTAAAAACCTCATATAATAGGACTTTATAATTTCTAATCAATAAAATCTTATTTCAACCAAAAAAAGAAGAAGAGAAACTAACTACTCCTTCATTATTACGAAAGTTACATATATTCTCCCAGGATGCTCAACAGTGACATGTCTCCCCAGAAGAATCTTGTCATCATCCTCAAAATTTGATTGAGAACTTCTTTGGAAGAACGAATTGTAGCTAGAAATGCACAAATAAAACCAAGATCACATGCTTAATTAACACAACCCTCCCACTTGTCGAGTGAACTTAGTATGTCATCCTAATATCACTACTAGAAATTTGGTATTTACGGACCAAACTTTTACGACCAAAGTTGGCCGGTCCAAAAAAGCGATCAAAGTTGATCGGAAAAGGAGAGAAAAATATTTTATATTTATTTTAAATAACTTACCGATCAAGGTTGATCGGTATTTGTTCGGTAAACTGGTCAACAAGTTGACCGAGCTGGTCAGACTGGCTTGGTCAAAGAAACTTTCACAATACCGACCAACTTTGGTCGGTAATGTGGGATCCAGTTATAAAATTTTAATAATTATATTATTATTTAAAATATTTTATAAAATATGAATAAATCTTATTTAAAATTACCGACCAAAGTTGGTCAGTTAATAGGGGAAGCATTTAGCGACCAACATTGGTCGCTATTATTTAATTTTTGGAATATAACCGACCAAAGTTGGTCGGTTATTAGGTCAACATTGGTCAAAATTAAAAATTACTTTTATATTTACTATCTAAATAATATAAATGTAATCCATTAACACTTTTGTAATACAAGGGATGAATACACTAACATATACTCTAACATGCTATATATGTAGTTAAAGTAGTACAACGAAGCGTGTTATATATATATATATATAGAGAGAGAGAGATAGATATAGATATAGATATAGGTCGAGACGTTTTGTTTTTAATATTCAATGATGCATCTGAGTAGGTTATAA
>ML410505.1:99798-110452 GCA_005239525.1 Nicotiana knightiana
GTGTTATATATATATATATATATATATATATATATATATATATATATATATATATATATATATAGGTCATACGTTTTGTTTTTAATATTCAACGATGCATCTGAGTAGGTTATAAGTCGATGAATCAATTTACACACAGATATATTTGATGATAAATTATATATACTAATTAGGATTTTCACATGTCTATCAATCCTTAAAAGAACCCGACTGTGTAAAGAAGACACATATTATAAAGAAGAAGAAAGAGACGGATCACGAAAGGTGGGTCGAGGACCGGGCCTCGACTGTATATGTAAGTTTTTACTTCTCATTAAGTATTTTAATTTATTTTTATATAAATTTTGAAATACTAATTCAATGTAAATTTTTGTATAGGGTCGCTTCCAAACTGACGTGTAGGAATTCATCCGCACTCAGCCACCTAATGAGTCGGGCGAGCCAACCCAACCTTCGGACGAGGATGCTGAAAGAATATGGATGGAGTCTGTTGGCGGTCCAAAATGGGGGAAGGTATACGAGCTTCCTACTAAGAAAATCCATCGCTATAAGTGTGGAATGCAAGGAATAGAGACTTCCTCGCAAGGCGAGCAACTTATAGGGAGAGCCTCTCCGCTATGCGGGAGACTATGACAAGGCTCACATCCGAGCTAGAAGTGGCCAAGGAAAGAGAAAAGGTTAGAGATGCTCAGTACCTTGGCATGCAAGCTCAGATCAGAACTCTCCTATCTACTGGAGCTTTTCCGATTCTCCGGTCTCGTGAGTCATCGCCAGAGGCTCAACCTGCACGTGAGCGTTCCTCCCGTCCTCCCCGTGATCGTTCCTCCCGTCCTCCACAAAACCCTTCTCTATACCGTCTTGTAGATGAAAGTTCATCAGACGGTGGTGATGATGTTGTACAAAACACTCCTTGACTTTTATATACTTTGAACTAGACAAATAGAAACAGTTTTGAACTAGTTGTAATAAGCTTTAACTTGATTTTGTTAGTTTAATTTGGTAGTTCTATTGAACTTTAATTTGTTAGTTTTAATGTGTTTATTGAATTGTGTTGTATTTATTGAATTGTATTGTTATTTAGGAATTTTGGTATGGTGGCAGGTGGTGTAGCTGCTAAAACAGGCATTTTATGCCAAAATTAAAACCCAAAAAATCGACCAAAGTTGGTCAGTATCTAAGTAAAAAAAATTATTTTCTGCAAATTAGCAACCAAGGTTGGTCGCTTAAGTCTAAAAAAAATAAAAAATTAAATATTAGCCACCAAAGTTGATCGGTTAATGAACCTAGGTTTTAATATTACCAACCAACTTTGGTCGGTATGGTTAAATTTAAATTTTATAAAATAATATATATTTTACTTTACCGACCAACGTTGGTCGGTTATTGTGGTCGCTTTTTACCAGATTTCTAGTAGAGTATTTCTATTAAGAATTTTATTTATAAGGTTAGAGAAAATAACAATCTTCTTCCTCCTATATCTATGTATATTGACTAGAAAAATATATATACTCTCCTTTTTAATTTAAAAGACACGCTTTTCTTAACTATTCTTTTTAAAAGAGAATGACATATTTTGTATATTTGAAAATAATGTAACTTTAAACTTTTCATTTTATTCACTTTATTTTTAATGAAAAACTTTTATAGCATATTATGTTGGGACTCCAGCACACGGAAAGTTTCTGCATAATATGCAAAATTTATGAAGCTCCTATATATAACCTTCTCGCATATTATGTTGGAGCTCTAGCACATTATGGAATACCAGCACATTATGCTCGATGCTCATATGTAAAAGATTTGAACTCCAGTATATTATGCTGAAATATTTTTGAATTTTTAAGGATATTTTTATTCAAATTTATCTTTACATGAACAAATGACTAAATTTTGATTACTGCTAAATACTTGTGGTAAATGTGACCTCCTTTAATTTCGGTTATTTTCTCGATTCATAATGAGGTCCGGTAGAAAGTTTGACACTTCTAAGTCAGGGCCCAAAGGTTCATGGACCTCAATAAATTTCTGAATCCAATACCCCACTCTGCAAAAAACCCTAACACTCTCCTCATATTGCTCAATCGCGCGCAGCTTCTTCCTTAAACACTAAACTCAGGTAAACTCTCAGATTTCCCTTGAATGCATCTTACAGTTACGTGTTCCTAGTATTTCCAATTGATACAGTTTTGTTTTTGTTGGAAATGTAGGTAGGAATTTCGAAGATGAGTAAAGGTAGTGGAGCAGCAAAGGGTGGGAAGAAGAAGGGTGCAACCTTCATAATTGATTGTTCGAAACCGGTGGAAGATAAAATCATGGAAATCGCCTCGCTTGAGAAGTTTCTGCAGGAACGCATTAAGGTTGGTGGAAAAGCCGGTGCCTTGGGCGACTCCGTCACTGTCACACGTGACAAGACCAAGATTACTGTCACTTCCGACAGCACTTTCTCCAAGCGGTATTTCTCTCTTTATTTCATGGGAAATTTGGTTGTATCCATAAATCTTCATTTTTTTTATGTTAGTTAGAACAGCTTACATTGATGGTTGAAATGATTAGAAGTTGAGGATTCTCCCCTCTAAGTCCTTCTAGCTTTTAGAAAAAATCTCGGCTTGCTGTATTTATAACCTCAGGGCTTCAAGGGAGCGGAGCTATAGTGCCAAGCAACCCTAGAAATTTGGCCTTCATTCGAATGTGCTTACTATCAGCCCTATCATTCCCAAAAGATAGGGCACAGCTTTGAGAGTACAACTTAATTTCCAACCATTAATTGTTGTTTGCTGGCCTAGGCACCACATATACATAAAAGCAATTGATTTTTTTAACAAGGACATAAAAGCAATTGATTAGAAGTTGGATTAGCTGATTGAGAGTACTTATAAGAATAAAAGTTGAAAAATACTACTAATTCCCAACACTTATTCTCAAATAAGCAATTAAGTGATTGGGTTAGAAGTGTTGAAGCTTAACATAAGCACTTACTGAACACTTTTTCTTTTAATAATAACTAGATCTTCTATTTCTGAAGTTAGATTGAAGATTGAGAAAGCCGGCCAGTAGTGTCCATAATGAACTTCTACCTATTATAGCACCGACAATTGAAGTCGAGCATACATACGACGATCGTCATGCGTGAATAACCGGGAGGAAAGAAAGGGCGGTGAAGCATTTTGGAGTAAACTTATATTAAAAAGAATCTTTATCAGTGTGAAAAACTGCAAAATAGAATGCAGAGGAAGTTAGAAGTTTTATTTTAGGGAAAATATTTAAGATACAATAGATATTAGGATAAAAAAATAAATAGTTTGGTCAAAGAAAAAGTGTTCATAACCAACTTAGGACGCTGACTGATTTTCGCTTATTAACACTTTTAGGGGTCGTTTGATTGGGAAACAAGTTATTGTAGGATTAATTATTTCGGATAACTAAGTTATCCGGGATTGTTATTCCACCTCCCCATAGGGATAAAACTAACACTACAATCTCGGGATTAGTTATACCACAATTTTATCCCCAACCAAATGTGAGATAAACTCATCTTAAATTTAATTCTTGGATTAGTTGTCCCTCATACCTTAGTGTTTATCAAACCTGTAAATAAGCCAAAAAAGTTCTTATATTTTAAGCTTACCCAAACGCCCTCTAAGTTATTACTTAAATAGATTTGCTTGTGCTGTAATGGGCCCTTTGGTTAAAGGGAATTAGGAAAAATAATCCCTGTACATAGTTTGGTATCATTTGTCCTTTTGTTTGGTATTCTTTTTTGTTTTAACTAATACTAGTATAACTTACCCCTCGATTTATTTATTATCCTATACTTGATAACATAGAATACTTAATATCCATTGTAGCTAATGAGTATTATTAAACAACCCGTATTATAATCCTTGCACAACTAATCTACAAGCTGAACAACACGTAACTGTTCTTCTTAGTTGATTCTTGAGTTACTAAAAATGTATCTATTTTTTTTTTTTGTTATTCATCCAAAAAATGTATTGCTGATGTTCTGAAAAAGTTGTGACTAGAAATATCCAGCTATTGCTGTTATTGTACTTCTATTTATAGTGGAGGGTTATTTTGATTTTACATGTTGAACTATGAAATCCTATAAGAATAGGCAGTTTGCTTGATATTTTTAGCATGTTGTAAGATAAAGTATGACAAAAAAAGAAATATAGACAAGAGATGTAGAGATTATTACTAGTTAATCTCACTCAAGTTATGTTTTTGTAGTGCTAGGAGTAACCTATTTATAGGGTACAAAATCCACTCCAACCATCGCAAGAACTAATAGATCAATTTAATATATACATGTAAAAGAATACATAGGCGGCCGATTAAACTTGCCATAAAGCTAATTTGGACATCTGAACTAAGGGTACAACATATGGAACACCTTATGATGTTAAAAATGTGCCTATCAGACACATATTTGACAATTTTAGACAAACTAAAGCTTGTGCATTCTACTCTCGGTTGATGTGGAAAATGATACCAATGAGGAAACGACACATTAGCAGAGAATAAAAAGTCAAAAGTTAAAGAGAAAAAAAGAAAAGTAAAGACATATTGACTGATAATGAGAACTTCTGGCTAATGTTATCTTTCTCTATTCATTAGACTCATTGTGTTGCCTTTCTTTGTTCTCTTGAGTCAAGAATCAGATTTGTGGGGTTAAGACATTAGAAAGAGAAACTTAGTCAAATTTTGTTAAAAAAATTATTGGATTAGGAGAAAAGCTGGTGGTTGAAACTTGGATAAGAAGTTGTCCGAGACAGTCAAACCCAAAGTAATGATTTTTCTCTTCGGTGTCAGCAACTCACAAACTCATCTGAAAACTTTCAAGGTGTTTGAGATATTTGTGTGAAGTAATACCTTTTTGGCTTTAAACAAAGAAGGTTAAGGAGTTAATGTTGATGAAATTGAAGCTTTGACCATGTTTGTTTTTGCAAGCTCAACTTCTGATGATGGGTTGGGCTATGGGTCAAATTTATCCGTTGGATAATCTTAAGGCTTTGGAGTTGGCTCTTTATCTCCTATTAAAGACAATTAAGATATTTCCTTCGTTCTCTATTGTTGTAGAAGTTTGGTTATGAAATTAAGGTAGGCATTTGAAATGAGCAAAGTGTGGGTCGAATCGACTCCTTTATTATTCGTGGTCTCTCATCAAGGAGCTTGGCCGAATTTCTTTTGAAAAATGGCTGACAATTGAAGTAAAAGATGGTGGCTTAATCTGGAGAAAATTTTTGCTGGAAATTAACCTTTTAGCTCAAATTTTTATTTTTTCCGGCAATGTATGCTCAAGTTTATGAGTAATGACACTGATCTGCCATGTCCCTATACGTGTTCAATTGACACACTTTCGATAGCATAAAGTGTTCAATAGATTGGACCCTTACTTAAAGTGTCTAAGTGGATACTTTGGACCCTTATTTATTTAATGAACCATTTAGAGCTTTTATACACATTTATTAAATTGTCTACTTAAATCTTCCACCCTATATAAATAGGTACTGTTGGCCCTATGAATTCCATTGAATGAGATTATCTAACAACAATTCTCACACTTCTTTCTCTACCATTCTTGTTTTGTTCTACTTTATTGCAACATGGTTTAATTTGTCAGTGTATTGAGGAACTTTCGTTTTCTGGCAGTCCTCTTTAATTTAACACAATACTAGGGTTAGACCTATGTTGCACATGGCTAATGTGAGGATATACTTTTCTTGATAGTTTTTCTTTGCATAACAACACAACTTTTAACTGATTAAGAAAATAGACATGTAGTCGTTATGATTTATAAGTTATGTGCTCAACTTAGTTATATGGGTAGCTAAGGAAAATGCGTTAAATACAGAGTTAATATTGGCATACTTAATGGAGTTTGTCGGATAAGTAAACTCTGTTTTGTCTAGTTAGTTGGTTGCTTCAGATCAGGACAGTCTTTCAGTTGGGTTTGATCCAGGGACTATTACTCACTCCAAATCAGAACCTTTTTCATTTGTCATTGGTTATCTACACTGTTTGAGTTAGAAGCATTGTGCCAGAATTTTGATGTCTCATCTCATTTCCTTTTGTTTTTTCAATAGCATTTAGATGCTCCGCTTGCTCTCATCTACTTTTAAATTCACTAGACTTTGATCCAACCATTCTTTCTTAAGAGAATGGTGTATTCAGGATGTTTTGAGTATGTTTTGTGAAAACAACTTATGGTTTTGTCCTGTGTTGCAGTACTATACTCCCGTTGTATTGGTTTAGAAGATAAGCTACAATTGCAGATCATTTTTTGATTTAATTATTTTGGAATATGTCTTCTTCTTGCTATTTTTTTGGGGGGGTAAGAATGAGAACTGGTTTAGATCTCTGACCCGAGTTTTTCAACAGTCTTCTTGCTTTACTTTTTTTATCAAACTGTTGTGTGGCTAACAAGTTGTATCTCTTTAAGAAAATATCAGCCAATGCAGTCTTGTAATTTTATTTTGTTTGAGTAGGTACTTGAAGTACCTGACAAAGAAATATCTGAAGAAGAATAATGTCCGTGATTGGCTGCGTGTTATTTCTTCAAACAAGGATCGAAATGTTTATGAGTTGAGGTACTTCAACATTGCTGAGAATGAGGCCGAGGAGGAAGAATGAGAAGCTGGTGTTAGTCTATCATCTCTCTTTTTGTATGATACTGTTTGAGTGTCTGGGACATTATTTACAATTTTCTGTGGTTCAAATCTTTTTTACTTCAGCCTGTTTCAAAAGATAATGAGGTTGGCTATGCTTTGACTGCTATATTTTATTCTTTAATGTTTGTTTGGTGAAGGAGCTACAGTCCCATCATCATTGTTAGAGAGAACTTCGACAAACCCATCCTTTGGTGCAAGTTATTTTGTGGTAATCGTCCGATTTGCCGTAACTTCGTCACTTCTGAAGTGTTTGCCTTTCAGAGACTAGTTTCAGTAGGTAAAGGAAACCTTAAAGCGGACACCTGGGAAATTGTTGAGATGTCATATGATTTAAACAGAGTAGAGGTTTGCGTCTATTCGTAGTCTGAAGGTTTGTGGCCGTTAATGGTTATTGTCTACGAAGGGTTGTGTCAGTTTGTTGGCGTGGATTTTAGTTAATAAGGTAAATGGGTATTAATTAATCAGTGGGGTATTTAGGTAAATAATAGAGATATTTTAGTAATTTAACTTTTAAATTAAGATTTTCTGTTTTTAATATATTAGTTTCTATACTCGTGTTGCACGAATATATCAAGTCAAGTATTACATAATTTGTACAAAAAGTAGTAAAATTTATTCTTATAGTATCATTGGTCAAAATAAGTTTTTAGTTTCATTAAGAAGCAATGATAGGAACGATCTAAGACTATATATTGTATCTCCTACAAAAAATATACGAAGTACACAAGAACAAACAAATTGACTTGGTAAAAGTCAAACTTCACCTCCTCTGGACATTGCATCAACTATTGAAGTACAATGCATTAATCGTGGTAAAAAATCTTGAGAAGAATTTATGTACTAGTCCCTCCGTCGCAAATTAAACGAGATATTTTTTTTTAGTATGTTCCAAAATAAATGATAATTTTTTAAATTTAGAAATAATTTAACTTTAAACTCTTCATTTTATCAATTTTACCCTTAATGAGAAGCTTTTACCCCTTAAGCTTTTAAGACCACAAGTTTCAAAAATCTTTTTCTTTTTTCTTAAATTCTGAGTCGAATCAAACAACCTCATTTAAATTGAAACGGAGGGAGTAAATATTTATAGCATGGATAAAAATTTTACCTGTAAATTTGCATTACAATTTGAGATTAGTTTGCTCCGCCACTGCCGTACAATACCTTAACTATAACAATACAAAGCACAAAAGAGTTAAAAAAAACTTAGGATTCCTAGTCAAGTTGAGAATCTTATAATTTGCAATCCTCTCCTAATCAAATTAGGATTCCTACCACGAAAAAGATTCCATAACGGAAAACTCTTAATTGTTTGCAAGTTCCTAATATTACCAATGTATCCAATATCGACTTTATTCTTCGAATTAATTGCTTAGCTTTGAAAGGGTAAAAAAGTCCGTCAAATTTTCGAGGATATTTTCATCGTTCAACATTTAATTTTTGATATTCGTGCTTTTATAATAATATAGATATAGATAGATAGATATAGATATAAATAGATAGACTAGTTTCTCGCCACGTGCATTGCAAATGTATATTATGTCATTTATATAATACATTACTTTCAATATAATATTATCACAAACAGCATAACTATCGACGTGTACCCTTTCATTAACGGATCTGTATCATTACTCCACTTTTAATTCTAACTCATAATTTTCTTCTGCATCAATATTGAATGTCTCTTTCGTTCCTTTGAGTCCTTTGTTTTAATAAATTTTTGCCATATTAATTGCCAGTGCGTTTATAGATTTAGCCGACCATTGTGACTCAAATGGGCAGCTTTTCGTAATTTTTTATAAATAAAATATTCAAATTATTTAGAAGGATATTTAGATTTTTTAGCACGTATTAGCGTATCTTAAGACTTCAACTTAAAATTTCAGGATTACTACAATAACTAAGCAAACTTAAGAAAATAGAATATTTTTATCGCTATTTACTTTTTAGTTCATTGATTTGAAATGATCTCCTAATATACTTCTAATCATGATTTGAAAAATAAAAAGTCAGAATCATATATCACACGAACCTTATGATTGATCATTCCTGATCTTTCAAAAATATCGAACTCGTAATGTATTGGAATTATAATAATAACAGCAACAATAACAAACTCAGTGGATACTTACAGGTGAGGTGTGGAGAGAATAGAGTGCACGCGAATCTTATTTTTACTTTGGGAGGACAACGAGGTTGTTTCTTTAAAACTCTCGGCAAAAGAAAATTCTATGCTATTTATTTAGCCTAGTGGCATAGAACACTTTCTTTGGTCACCATTTCAGCGGAGCACTTTCTTTGGTCACCATTTCAGCGGAGTGGAAATATTCAGAATAAGGAATGGCATATAACGACAAAGGCACTAAACCGAGGACTCCTGAGAATATCTTAACTAATGGAATGAAAATTAAATGTGCGCCATAGTTCACAATCTTTGTCTATTATAAGTTCTCGATTGACTAAATTCACTGATAAGGAGACCAAAAAATAATACTCTTTTTGTCTCATATTATGTATTGTATTGCTTTTTTACACGCCCCTTAAAAAATATTAATTAAAAAAGAGATTGGATAATTCTACCCTTATTTATGTCTTAAGATATAATCTCTCTTTATTGGATATTTATTCTTGTTAGAATGCTAAGAAATAATGAAGAACAAGACAAGACAAGTTTTGGGGTGAAATCTCTCATCCTTTCTCATTGATTCCACAAGTATTTATAGGCAAAGAAATAAGACAAAACCTAAACTAATTGGGAAACCTAAACCTAATGGGCTAGGAAACCTAAACTTATAAAATTAATTAATTGTAACCTACTCCTAAATAACATAGGAAATATACAAATCTAGAATATTCCTTATTTACTTTTGTTTCCTTATCACCCCCCTCAAGTTGGAGCATGAAGATTACGAATGCCCAACTTGTCAAGTAAGAGCTCAAATTGTGATTTGCCCAAAGCTTTCGTAAAGATGTCGGCAAGTTGTGCAGTCGTACGAACAAAAATCGGGCGGATGGTGCCTCCGACAAATTCATCTCGAATAAAATGACAGTCTATCTCAATATGTTTTGTTCTTTCATGGAAGACTGGATTGCGGAGGATATGTAGTGCAGATTGACTATCACAAGAAAGACGAATGGGAGAATGGTGTTGGATGCCCAGACTTGATAGAATACTCCGAAGCCATTTTAATTCACAAATAGTCATAGCCATAGACCGATATTCAGCTTCAGCCGATGATCGAGAAACAACATTTTGCTTTTTCGTTCTCCATGAGACCGGTGAGTCTCCTATTGAGATATACCATCCGGTGAGTGATCGTCGAGTTAACGGACAACCAGCCCAATCAGAATCACACCATCCGTACAACTTAAGATCCGAAGTCGAAGAAAGAACAATACCTTGGCCCGGGCTTCCCTTGAGGTACCGGACCACTCTTAGAGCAGCATCCCAGTGGTCTGCTCGCGGTTGTTGCATAAATTGCGACAAGACATGAACACTGTAAGACAAATCAGGACGAGTAAAACACAAGTAGATCAATCGGCCGACAAGACGTCGGTAGCTCTCGGGATTATCAACAAAGCGGCTATGTGACAAAGCTAGTCGATGGTTCTGTTCCATCGGGGTGCCAATTGGACGACCCCCGAGTAAGCCGACCTCAGAAATGATATCCAAGGCATATTTCCGTTGATTGAGGAAGAGACCTTTGGGTCCTCGAGCAACTTCAACGCCCAAGAAGTATTTCAACAGGCCCAAGTCTTTCATATGGAAACATTTGGCAAGGTAATCTTTGAAATGTTGGATCCATTTTGAATTGTTGCCGGAGATAATCAAATCATCCACATATACAAGCACATTTAACTGCAGAGCTCCCCGCTTCAAAGTGAAGAGCGAGTAATCAGAATATGACTGTCGAAATCCATATCGTTTCAGGGCAGTCGACAATTTTGCGAACCAGCACCTTGGTGCTTGTTTCAACCCA
>ML410506.1:2118-58073 GCA_005239525.1 Nicotiana knightiana
ATCTAGCTAGCGTAACTTGAGAGAGTGCGTCTAGTAAATTATCATAATTACTTGAAAGAGATTTATGGTAGATAGAGAGTTCATGATTGATAGAGACGATTAATTAAGCTATAAGAAGTATCGGAGAAAGAATTCACCAACGGGGGAAACCATAACCTTAGACCTTTAATATTATTGTTTACATTAAATTGTTAGATTAATTACTAGTTGATTATTTTGTTAATAGAATTAGTTAAACAACACAACTTGATATTCAAAAGTCTTAAGAAAATTGATTAAACATCAGTTTAGTATTTAATAAATTCAGTTGATACGTTCAATTCCTCGTGGGATCGACTTTGGGCTTAATACCCCAGTTTTATATTTGCAACGCCCGTTTAGTCTTTATAGAAGACATAGTTGAGCGTGATCAAATATTTTTAACAGAAATTAAATCCGACCATACACGAAAGTCATAATACACAATATGAAGTCACTCAAGACTCGAACCGCTGAACGAGATAGTAAATCTCAAATTGACCGATCAGGTTTACATTATCTCCCCCTTAAACAAATATTCGTCTTTGAATGTGCTAAGAGTCTTTCCCAATCCATCAAATCACTGTATAAACTCACCATACACATGCCCACGGGTGATCCTACGTCACCCCAATCTACATAAGCCTGACATCATCTCAACTGAAGATTTTTCCTTTCGCTCATGCGTATAAGCCTTAGAACCAAATTTCCACATCCATCAAAGGTCCTATTATCACACAAACACAATGTAAAATCCTCAAATAGCTATAACACCTTATGCATACATCGACAAGGTATAACCACACGACGTGACAGATCGGCCATATGCCCATAGCAACAACTCTAACCACAATAGCTGCCCATTACCAATCCTAGTACCGGTAGATAGTCTCATATCGATTAGAACCTTGTAGCCACTCACTCGACCAACAAGCCACATCAAACGCCACCTGGGCACATCGCAATCCAAACCTAACAAACACAACTCGAATACAATTGAACATGAAAAATGAATCATATGAGAGAACTATCAAACAAGCCCAACAAGCACAACTCCCCATCATTACCATACTACGATTCCATCCCATAAATAAGAAGCAAAACACGCAATAACCATGATGAATCTCATCCTAAAATTACCACACCACTGCATCTAGCCCAGTACAAACGCACCTATCCGCAAAGAACACAAGGTTCCCATCCTCCACTTGGAATCACAAGCAAGATAACCATCCAATAACTAAGACGACCTCTATCTGCATGTACTCCACCCCTAGCTACGGTGCAGGTATAACAGTAACTAGAGCGGAACCCATAGCCCAAATACTCTATTGTGTTACATCAACCAAAGTCTAGGACAATTCCTCATCATGTGGTTGGGATTCCCACACTCAAAGGAGCCTCTCCGCTGATGTGGCCATGGAGGCTGTCTGGTACGGGTACTCTGGGACCCATGGATATCTGAAGTACCACATGAAACCTGAAGTGCAAACTGAACTAGATGACCCATAAAACCTCTACCATGAAGCGCCCTACCTCAAAAATAGTAATCGATAGATCATCCCTTTCCACGAGGCCTATTAGCCTCCATGTCCTCTCTATCTCTCCTTCGAGCGATCTCTACAATCTACTGAAATGGAGTATTCTTATCTAGCTCTCTAGCCATGCTGAATTTAAGTTCATAACTAAGCCCTTCGATAAATTTCCGGACTCACTCTCTCACTATAGGAACCAAGGCAGGTACTTGTCGAGACATATCGATGAATATGATGGCCTAATATGACACATTTATAGTGCCCTAGCGCAACTGCTCGAACTCTATGCACCACACATCCCGAAGGGTCTGGGGAAAAAACTCTCGCAAAAATATATTTGAAAATTAGGTCCAAGTGAGTGGTGCTTCATCAAATGGAGTACACTCCTCATAAGATTTCCACCACCGATACGCTGCTCTAATAGCTGAAATGTAGTAAAAGCAACTCCGCTCACCGCCACAATACCCATGGTGCGGAGAATATAGTGGCACTTATCAAGAAATCCATGTGCATCCTCGGTCGCTATTCCATTGAAAGAAGGAGGATCATACTTCTTGAACCTCTCAAGCCTCTTCTGCTCCTCTTCTAATGCCTCTGTCCTAACCTTAGGCTGAACCGTAATAACAGGATGTACCATCTTAACACCTGAAACCTGGCCAATGTGAGCCCAGTGCTCTGGAGTACGGGGGGCGGGAATTTGAGATCCTACCCTAGTGTTTTAAGTAACTGGTGCAACCGAAATCAATCGCGCCTGAGCCAATGTACTAAACATGCTCAGGAACTTCGCTAAATTCTCCTAAAGCGTAGGGGTAGCAAGAGACGCCTCTGGTGCCTATCCCCTAACTGGAGCTACTCTGGCAGATGTTGTAGTTGTGCCACGTGCTCCTCTTTAGCCTCTGCCTCTGTCCCGACCCCTAGAAACACCAGCTCTAAGGGCAGCAGCATCGGTAACTGCAACTCGTGTCCTCACCATCTATGAGAAAATAGAATGACAAGGCTCAAACTACGAAATCAGTAAACTCGCATGATAGGAATGGGAGGAGTGAAGTTTCATATGTATGTCGTGATGGCACCTAGTCTCTAAGACTAGGTAAGCCTAACACATATTAAGTTATTAACAGATTAAAACCAATCAACCATTTAACATGAACTAGTAATTGCTATACTAAGCCAGCAACCACCAATAGATGTACAACATCCCAAAACGGGTAGTACAAGTCATAAGCTCTACACATTAGAAAATCTCTAAGTACAAACTGTTCTAGAATATAAATAAAAAATGGTAAAGGAAGACAGTAAAAAGTGACTCTGAGGACTGCCAACGGGATGGCAAGTATACATTGAAGTCTCCACAATAACTCACAATCAGCTATCTAATGACTGGCACGCTCCGAGGTACCTAGATCTGCACAAAAATGTGTAGCAAGTGTAGCATGAGTACACCACAATGGTACCTTGTTAGTATCAAGCCTAATATTGGTAGAGTAGTGACGAGGTCAAGTCAAGAAACCTACTAGACATATAAACCTTTGCAATGTATTGATATAACCTAACAATGGAACATAAAGGCAGCTAAATGACAATAAAGCAATTCATCAATACAAGGCTACCAATGGTAACAAAGAAACAAAGGACAGTAAGAGAGTACATGTGATAAAGACAACAAGTAACAAAGTACAACCAAAATACAAATGGAAGGAAATAAGGAAAACAAGAACAACAATCGTTCAAATCATTAAGCTTTTCAACATAAAATGTACAACAATAATCAAACCGAAGTACCACGCCCCACATTCACATTTCATAAGTCCCCAAATAACGAACCATAATTACATGGTATCTCGGGTCCACATTATCAATCACAACTGCACGGATAATTCACGTGTTGCACGGACAATTCACGTGTTGAACGGACAACTTATGTGACAATATCATTAACAATAATCTCATACCCGCACAGACAACTAATGTGCCAACAGTAATAATATCTCATATCCGCACGGACAACTCACGTTCCAGTAGTAACAATATCTCATATCCACACGGACAACTCACGTGCCAACAATCGAGCCTTTACACAGAAGGCATATATACAAGAATACAAGCAGATGGTCAATGGACATCAAGAATTATACTCTTCGATCGATATAGGTGACAAATTATTGTGTATGCTTATGCAAGTGTACTATCACAGCTCGAGTAAACATGTAAGATCATAGCACATTGGATACAACACAACGAAACCTGCAATATGCATGACTCGCACAAGATAGTCACACCACCACACAATAATCATCAATGAAAATGCCATAGGCCATCACAATCATCCCCGACATAGCCCACCTTGTCTCGCGGCGTGCGCAACAATAAAGGAAATGCCTGCCTTGTCTTGCCACACGCGCATAATAATTATCCCACCTTGTCTTGCCACATGTGCAAACCCAACATATATATCCCGTCTTGTCATGCCACATGCGCAAATATCAGTAATATTAGCACAGAAAACTCACGTGCAAACACCCCAACAATCCTCTCAACAATCCCACATGTGCCCAAAACATAACAACACAATATAATAACTCGCACCACTTGTGCCCACATGCCAAAATATTTCCATAATGACAATTCCAATACCACAACCACCTATAGCCCACGGCTCAACAACACTGAGTACAACAACAACAATAACACGGGAGTATGGCAAATAAATTGACATAAAAGTTACAACAACACAATGAAAAGGAAGAATAAACTCAACAATGCAAGAGATAGCAGGTAATAGCGACTTCAAATAAACATAACTCAATGATAAGAGAGATAACATGTAGAAACTACTTCAAGTAAGAATAAATCAAAAATGGAATAGATAACATGACAATAAAAGAGGAAAAACCTTCAATTAAGGCATATAAGAGTATATTTGGCAATAAAAGATAGTACATGTACTAACAACTTCAAATAAAGCATGCAAGAGTAAATTAGTCAATGGAGTATATAACATGATAGGGCAATTTCAATTTAATGTACATAAGAAATCTAAGAGTCTAAATAGTTACACGCGTTTTAGCCCACCTTATCTCACCGCGTAGCTTCAAGTAATTCCTTACTAGCAACACGCGTATCAAGCATACTTTATCTCATTGCATGCGTATCAAACCCTATCCTTATACAAACATATGTATATCAATATCACAATATAATAACTACCCGCACCACAAGTCCCATATGCCATAACCTTTCCAATCAACAATACCAATGGTTCCATAACAATTAGCCTAGGGCTAAATCACATGTGTACAAGAATCTCAATAATGACAAAATGAATGAGAAATGCTCAACAAGGAAAGATATCTCAAAATCAACAACTTCAACCTCAGTGTGATAATAGCTTTCACAACTTCAACGTATAATCCAAAAAGAAGACAATTCCTAAGAAACAGCAACTTCAAGTAAGAGGAATGCAACAATAAGGAGGTAACAAGACAATAAGGGAGGTACCAACCTCAACTAAAGCATACGAGAGAAAATATAACAAGTAAGAGATAGAAAAAGTGCTAACAACGTCAATTAAAGTATCTAAGAGTAGATTAACACATGTGAGAGTAGACTAACAAATAAAGATATAACATGTTATGAAAATTCAATTAAAGGTGTGGAAAGAGTCTGAATTGGAGTATTCACCTGTGGCCATCATCGTCGTCTTTGATCGAATGAAATGTGTTAAGTTCGTCAATGCCATGGTTTCTTCGGGTGCATGGGGCCGGAGTATGGTGAAAGAGTATTGAATAATGCGGTTGGCAGGAAATGATATTAATTTGAGGCTAGGCGGTGGTTCCATTTCTAGGAGGCCAGATGTATGAAACGGAAGTCGAGCAGTCGCTAAGTGAGGGAGTCCCACCATCTGCAGTTGGGTTGCAGGATTGTGTTATCATAGGGTTGCGGATTGTTGACATGTTAGCAAGTTATTACAGCTAAGGGAAAGGAGTAGAATGGTAATTATGCATGTGATTTGATAAATATGTGCAAACGTTGGCCCTGTCGGGCCAGGGTTAGGCTTTCGAAGATTCAGAATTTTGTTTAAGGCATAGGTGAGTTGTCAGTGTAGTGATTCATTCACGTGCTTCAAGGAAAAGGGTGTTCATGTGCTAGAAGAGCCTTGGAGTTGATTCTATTCGAGGCCAGTCAGAGTGGGTGAATCTCAATAGCGGTCCTAGTGAGTTCAAAAGTTAAGAATGTGGCGTTTAAGGGTTTCAGGCAACAGTATGATCGAGAATCTAGAATTTGCAGAGTAATTTCTGAGAAAAAGGAAGATGGTTGGAATTTTCTATGATATGTTTCAGCATGCATGATAGTATTGGAGGAGTGAGAGAAATAAACTCCGTATTGTAGAAAGATTTTAAGTAGGGTATGAGACGGATTGCAGGATTTAGGCAACATAGTCTCGTGAATAAAGGTCGCTCGGGATGAGTGAGGGTTGAGTTTGCTATGAATTGAAGGAAGTTGCTACTATTCCTGAGGCAAGTGAAGATGATTAAAAGAAAATAGATTGATTAGCCATGGTCGAAATGACCCATTTACGGCAGTGATCAGTTCATTTTGTGTGATTAAGTTTTGCATGTGGTTTGTGCCGGTGTGTGCTGGGCTTGTCGTCCGTCGTAATGGATTTCATGTGGGAGCATTTGAGTGCTATGGCCTGTTAGGTGTAGGCGGATCCTGGAAGGGTTATGGTGGTATAGACTACTACTTAAGGATTTACATGTTGGGTGATTGTTGGAATTCACTCGTGTGTTGAGATGGTACTCTTGAATTGAGTTAAGTAAAAGGTTCCTATATGATGAAGTGTTCACCCTATTGGTGGTTTAGAAGTTATGATGGAATTCTTGCGCTACCTCATATTGGCATGTTAGGTGCAGAAAGCAGTATGTAACCGGGAGTAAGAATTGAGATTGCGGTTCGGTGATGATAAGGATGTCATGAACTCGGTAGAGCAAGAAAAAGTGATTTGAAAATTCAGAGTAAGCTGGTGTTATCTTCAGTGTCACCTGAGATTGATATTCGGTGAGAGATGCTTTGTACCCTGGTTATGGGTTCTTGATTTGTCTTACAACGTAGTATGGCCAGTGGTGGATGGGCAGACTTGTTGCCTTGTGTTGAAGGTCGTGGAAGCATGACCGCGAAAATATTGTATAAAGTGTGACATGTAGTCACTTGATGGATTGAAGATTTGGACTGAGTTTAAAGAAGTGCAATATTGCTTAATTGAGAATTTATGCATGGAAGGCGTTCAGTTCATTTGGTTGTGGATTGTGGGGTGTTTGTCCCGGCTATGATGGTTGTTCTTGTGTATAAGGAGAGAAATTGGGTTAATATGGACCCAGGTAAAAGCTATTAGCTTAGTTAGTACGAGCAAGGTAGACTCGATGTTTGTCGATGGATTTAAATATGATTATGGGCTCCATATGAGCCAGGCATGTTCATTTCAGTAGAGCGCTTTTCATGGAAAGGTATTAGAACAGCGGATGTTGTTCCGTCTTCATCAAATTCATGTTTTATTATGATTGTGCCGTGTGAGTTGTGAAACGGCTTGATAATTTCCCATGTGTTGAGGTCCCGCGTAGTGTGGATGTTATGTGAGCAGGATAGCTCTTGAGATCCAGCGTGTATATATATATATATATATCGCACCTCAGTTGTGCTTGAGTTATGTAGCCTACGGCTTTATCAGTCTCCCCAGGATGGTATTATGCACTTAGCGTGCTTATGATCGATATTCAGTAATTTGTAATAGTGAGCAAACCAGCTCCGTATATATATATCTTCTTATGTAAATTTTATGTGTTGATCGGGTGGCACGTCGCCACGGGTATGTTATTCGGATGGGGTTGCACGCCGCAACAGTGTGATGATGAGTAAGGTTCCTATATTTATTTTCTTATGTTTTACTTCCTATTTTCTGAGAAAAGTTCATATCAGTTGCGCGAGTTGAATAGTCCCTTCCTGAGTCATTTCTTATTATCATGTTTGAGGTTGATGGTCATGTTTGGGGTGATTTGTTGTCTGAGTAGTTCATACTGGGTGAGACGAGATTTTCGGATCAGGGATCAATGCGATACGGTTATGTGAAGTGTATATTAAAGAACAAATACCGTTATTCAGGTTCATAATAAGGTGATGATTCTAATGAAGATGAGATATTCGATGATTTGTTAACTCTGCAGTTGGGTATGAATTTCTACACATCTCCTCCGTTGTGGTGGTATCGTCAGCATTATAGCAGGATGTATGTATATATATCATGAGGTACATTGGGAGCATCAGATTCGTGGAATTTTGGCTATTAAGGTTCAGGGAATGTAATTGTGGTTAGATGATGAATCTTGCGGTGCATGGCGCTAATTCAGCAAAGGTATACAGTCATGTTCTGGTATGTTGTGCGGTAGTCGATACGGTGTTTATATGTTGGAAGTAGGCCTGATAGAGAATTTCAAGTGTTGGAACTAGGTTCTGAGCTTATTATAAGGATAAAAGAAGAAATCTTCAGATTTGATCAAGCTAATGTACTCAACTGGGTTGTGGTAGCACGGGCAGGTGCTCGAGGTGTTAAATAGTGATTTCAGATAACTCTAGAGCAGTTCTTAGCACGTTCGAGGACGAACGTCGGTTTAAGTGGGGGAGAATGTAACGACCCGACCGGTCATTTTGAGATCTAGCGCGTCGTTCAACGGTTTGAGGCTATGAGCAGCTTCGTTTCAGGTATTATGATCCGTGGGCGTGGTCAGAATTGAATTTCAGAAAGTTTAGAGTTGGTTTGGAAAGAAAATTCTCATTTCAGAAGCCTTAAGTTGGAGAAATGGGCTAAGATTGGAATTTTGAGTAAACGACCTCAGAATCAGGATTTGAGGATACCTGCAGTTTCGTATGAGGATTTCGGACTTGGCGTATGTCCGGATCAGGTTTTGGATAACCTGGGAGCGTTTCGATGCATATTGTGGAAGTCAGCATTTTTGAAAAAATTTCCTAAGTTTGACTTGAAGCACATTTCAGTGATGTTGATGTCTGTTTTGAATTCCGAGTGTAGGAATAGCTCCGTATGGTGATTCTGGCTTTGGGAGCGCGATCGGAAGTGAATTTGGACGTCTGTAGGTCATTTTGAAGTCATTTGGCTAAAGATAGAAATTTGAAGGTTTTTCAGAAATCCGACCTAAAGTGGAAATTTTGATATCGCGGTCGGAATTCCATTCCAGAAGTTGGAGTAGGTCTGTAATGTAGAATATGACTTGTGTGCAAAATTTGGGTCAATCGGACGTGATTTGATAGGTTTCGGCATCGAATGTAGAAGTTTGAAATTTCAAAGGTCATAAAGCTTGGATTGGATGGATTGGAGTGCAATTCGTGGTTTCGGTGTTGTTTGATGTGATTTGAGGCCTCGAGCAAGTCCGCTGGATGTTATGGGTTTGAGTCGTGTTATTGGACGGGGTCCCGGGGGCCTCGGGTGTGTTTCGGGGTGGTTTTGGATCATTTCCGGCTGTTTTGAGATGGCTGATGTTGGTGTCTGGTGTTGTTCTTCGCGTTCGCGAGGGTCCCTTTGTGTTTGCGAAGAAGAATTTTGCATCAGGGACTTTGCTCTTCGCGTTCGCGAACAGTGCCTCGCGTTCGCGAAGAAGAGAAATATCTACTGCGCAGGTCTAACTTCAGATGCTTATATCTCACAATATATAAGCAATTTTCAAATGATGTAAACATGAAAGTTGTATCCCTTTGTGTCTAGTTTCGTTAAAAGTAAAACTATTTATCATTTGGATTTGTATACAAAGATATATGGAACTTATACTACAGGGTGTCCGGGAAGATGAAGAAGAAATTTGTGTTGCACATGGCTGACTTTGGAAGCTTATTTCTCAAATTCTATAAGGAATTGGGAGATGATAAAAACATGAAAGTGTTATATCTTGGAGTCTAAGTTTCATAACATTAAACCATTTTTCATTTGGAGTTTTTTGCAAAAAGTTATGAACATTCTACTAGAGGCTGTCTGAGAACCATTTGGAATTTGCCTTTCGAGATTTTTGTTTTTCGCGAACGCGAGGGTAGGCCTGCGAATGTGAAGAAGAATTGCCTGGCAGTGTTTAAGTTTGCAAAAGAATGGGTTAGGCTCATTTCATCTCATTTCCTCCATGGGAGACGACCTAGGGGCGATTTTGGAGCTTCATCTTCATCATCTATGTCAAGGTAAGTGATTCCCACCTATTTTAAGTTAGATACTTGGATTATGTATATATTTAACATGGAAATTCATGGAAAATAAGTGAAAACATGGGATTTTTGTAGAAAACCTAGAATTGGTAGTTTTGAATTTTTACCATGAATTTGAGCATGAAAATTAGAGTAAATTGTATATTTGAGTTAGTAAAGCTATGGGTAGGGTATATCTTCGAGAAATTTCTGATTCCGGGCACGTGGGCCCGAGAGAATTTTAGTCATTTCACTAAGCGGAGTTGGGAAAGTATATGATTTGGAATTGTTGCAAATATTAGAGTATATGTTCATTGGTTTGTCGTTGTTTGGATAGTTTCGGACCGTTGTGCGACGTTTGGAGTCATCGGAAGGGTTTGGAGGCCGGTTAAGGATTTTCGGAGTGAGGTAAGTCTCTTTCTATCTTTGTGAGGGTGAATTGTCCCCATAGGTGAACTTATTAATGATGTTCTACTATTTTCGGGGGCTACGTACATACGAGGTGACAGAAGTCCGTGCGTAGCTATTATTATACTTGTGTCAGGGTAGCCTAGGACCCACTAGCATGCCTTACTTGTTATACCTGTGATCTTGTCTGTGATATTAGAATGCTAATATAACCGAAATTATAATTGAATGACTAAGGAGGATTAGAGTTTATTTTCCTAAACCATCTAAAAAGAGAATTGACTTCCTTCGCAGGCAATTGTATTTTCGGATAAGGTTGTATTATCAAACATTATGAAAAACTTGGCAAGTGAATTTCAAAAAGGATTTTAAACACTATTTTATGGTTTTTAAAGGAGAAATCTGTCATCTACTTGAGTATTTGTTTTCTCGACGTATTCGGGGTGGACTGTTGATTGTGCCTGACTGCATGTGACCGCTACGCAATTTACATTCCGCGATGAGTGTTATTTTCCCCACTCTCACAGGAGCGGGCCGTACGCAACAGCGGATTTAAAATGCACTTTTGGTACGGGCCGTTCGATCCTCGGCAGTGCATAGATATGATTATTATATTGAGAGGTGCACTTATGGGACGGGCCGTTCGATCCTCGACAGTGCACATAGATGATTATTATCTTGAGAGATGCACCTTTGGTACGGGTCGTTCGGTCCTCGGCAGTGCATATACATGTGTATTTTATTGAGAGGTGCAATTTTGGTACGGGCCGTTCGATCCTCGGCAGTGCTCATAGTTGATTATTATGATGGCTCAGGCCGGTTGTCCTTATCCCGTATGCGCATGCTAAATTGTTAAATGTTTTTCATGGATTTTTTCTTAAAAGTGACAAGATATTTGGGGGGAACCAAAGAGGAAATTGTTTATTTAAAATATTTGGGGGGAAATGAGGAAGTAGTAACTGTTTGTTTATTCCCAGTATTTAATTGGATTTCAGTGCCTTATATATATTTCTTCTTTACTACCTTTACATGCCTACCGTGTTCCTCTTATGCTGTTAATTAATTTGCTAGCCCTTAGTGAATTTCTAATTCAACCTCTCGTCACTACCTCTTTGAGGTTAGGTGGGCGACTTACTAAGTACTTGTTGTTTTTGTACTCATGCTACACTTGCTGTGCATTTTATTGCACATGTACTTTCATAGCAATGTGGAGGATTCGGAGACTTAGGCTGGCTGCATCATCGGGAGGCGATCCGCAGCTGACAGAGTCTCCCTCGTATTGTATTTATTTTTATTTTAAATTTCCTTGTCCAATTTGTATTTCAGACAAGCTTTGTGATGATTGTATAAATTCTTAGAAATTTCTCATGTACTTGTGACACCGGGTTCTGGGATGTGTTGGGATATATTGGCTAATGTGTATTATTCAAACCATTGTTTTACTTAACAGATTTTATTTGGTTAATATGTAATAAAGCGAAACGAAAATGTTTTTTTTCACAATTGTTAAAATCGGGAATTATTTAAATTAATAAATGATTGGCTTGCCTGACAATGATGTCCGGCGCCATCACGACCTTATGGATTTTGGGTCGTGACATTTCTCATAAGAATCTGTTGAGTTCTTACTCGCCTATTCAAACTATCCTAACACCTATATGTCTATGGAGTTAGAACTAGCAAGAATGCATTTATAATTCATGTACATCAACCAAGCAAGGAAATTAGGTATATGTCTATCCTAACCGCGAATCCGTAATTCCCTGATGCTCAGGTTCAAGAACTTGCTCTACTCAATCCTATATGAAATCTAGAATTCCCACTTGCGAGTTCAATTCTAGATTCGTAGATAGTTTTAATTGGTTATGAAGCAATAAAATATTTAAGCGCATGATTGAATAAATAAACCAATATGATAAACTAATAAATCAAAATTAATGTTCGAATAACAATAGTCATGAAAGAACCACAACTCTAGAACGTGAAGTTTAGCTCCACATAGACATGGTAGCCAAACAACAAATTATACAAAGAAGCATAAAAAATACTAAGTTTGGTGAAAGAAAAGATGAAACCCAGCCTCCACGGCAGCTTTGTGCTCTCCCTTGATCAAAAGTTCCTCTAAAAAACGTTCTCTCCTCTCCAAAATAGGTTTAGAACCCCTTTTATACGAGTTAAGACCGTGTAGGGCCGATATAACCTTGTCCCACACAAAGTAGGAAATCCCATGTGCCCAGGGCAGCGCCTCGCGCTGGCCCTGGCGCAGAATGCAGTAGTGTTTTGCGAATTCAACTCTTTTCTGCGGCCAACTTCCAACTTTGCTTATAGAAATTTTTTTTGCTTTCTTCTATGTCTCCTTTAATCTCCAATCATCAACCAATCATTATATCCCACTCTCTTGTTTTAATTGTTACAATTCACATTTATTTTACTTCACTTCATGCCACGTAGACAAACATCGTAAGTCCTCCATTTTTCTTCATTTGATGTGCTGCTCCAAATTGTCTCATCCATGTATATTTTTTTCTATCCTCTTTTCGATTATAATTTCGTGCTCTTTTTATTTTTGCATAATTTTGCTTCGAATCTTTCTATTTTTGCACTTCTTTATTCCTACATAGATAAAATATAATATTAAGCATAAAGTGATATAACTGATACTCAAAAAATGATTAAAAGTTCTATAATATGAGGCAACAATGAGGAAATATGTGTATTTTTGACCGAACATCACGCCATAACACCTTGACGGATGAAATTTCCTTGGTTCTCAACATTCGAATTTGTCTATCAAGGATGTCAACACGAACCTCTTCATAGGTCAAACCTTCATTAATTTCAACATTCTCCACAGGGATAATGAGTGACAGATCCCCAATCGCTTGCTTCAACATAGACACATGAAACACGGGATGCATGGAGGACATTTCTTGAGCTAATTCAAACTCATAGACTACTTGTCCTATTTACATCAGGGTTTTATAAGGCCCAAGTGTATTAGACTCAATTTACCTATCTTAACAAATCACATAACGTCTTCATGGAGAAGATCTTGAGAAACACCCATTCATTTTTCTCAAACTCCAAATCTCTATGTCGAATATCCAAATAGGAAATTTTGAGGCCTTCAACCTTCTACAACTATTCCATGATGATATTCACTTTCCCCATAACTTAGTGAAAGAGTTCTTGCCCTATCATTTTTGCTACACCAACTTCAGACCATCCGATGGGAGATCTACCTCCCGTTCCATACGAGGCACCACATAGTGCGACAACAATCTAATACACGATAAAATTATTGACCAAGGCCTTCATTGTCCCTATACTCCTCAATACACATTACTATAGCCACTCCTTGACCCAAACACTATTTGACATACCAAATTACATCATTATGAACACTACATAAATTCCCTCGTCATATATGGACATCTATATTGAAGAGACAATATAATCATTATCTTAACATGACCTTGAGTCAAAACATATTGCACGTACATACCTTTGAACCAGATGTACCATTATTGGAACATCTTTATCACATTTACATTACATATAACCTCTTAGGAATCGATCTTTAGAATAATTTCCTTGAATCGAGTTTCTTATAGAACCTCCTATTTCAAATGAATAACATCTACTGGCTTGTGCACATACCCTTGTAACATTAACCTGCACGACATCGAGTCAAATGCAACGAAACCTTGTGCTGAAACCTTTCTTAGCGCACTCTCTTTCCTTCTTATGCGGCTCATAGGATTTAACAAATCACTTACCACTTCTTGGTTGTAAGATTCTTAAGAGGCTCTCTATCGAATCCAATGCACTCTTGGGTTATTATAGCATCACATCTATTTCTCATACTCTTTCCATCCTTCTTAGTGTCTTGGCAATTTGGCTAAATCACAATTCCATTATGAACTCATTCTGAACACTCACAAGCCTTTTTCTTACTACGCATGTCTTCATTACAATATTTAAGAATCATAGCTACATGGTCTCACTCTTGTTTGGTTGAACTTAAGTAGCTTGATATGACCATTTTTTCCCCACTTGGGATGAATGTTCCAGACTTCAACACAGTAACTTGCAGGACATATCTTTCTATCTCTAGTCCTTTTGTATGGGATCGAATATTAGAAAGGGTTAAGTTTCATGGTGATAACTGTTTAACCAAAGAATTGGATACTTTGCGCAAAGCTATTTTAAGAAGAATACGGGTTTCTGATAACCAAAGAATAAGATTATAATTGTAGGCAAACTGTAACTAGAAAGCAGTAAGATGCACAAAAAGTAAGTATATTTCAATAGTAGTTCGGATGATCCCCTTACAGGTTATATTTTACTCCCTTATATAGGAAATTTCTTAATATAATGTCTGCCTTTTTCGGTGATTGAGAATTAATGAATAATTATGACATTAATGTAATGTTACAATGAGTAATCGTAACTGTTGCGTGAATGTCGTGTAACGCGTGGATCACTAATTGAAGATCTCTGAATCCGCCCTTTATTCTGCCCAGATACATTTTGACTGTGTCTCTTCATCTTCTCAATTAGGTTGAGACTTCCGTAGCTAATTAACCCGTGGGTGTGATTTGTCGTGCCTCTTTGCTCATACCTCTTCATAGAGTCCCGTCCAGCTGTCGTGCCTTCATTTCTCCACGTAGACTGCTGAATCATCAATATTTATTACACGTATGAAGCTTTTTTTTACCAATACAGATAGTCACCCACTTACCATATATTTATAGATCAATATTTGGTAAGTGGATAAGCATTTATGGCGGGAATATTTTGCCGCCGCTCTACCTCGAAACATTGTATCCTGCTCTGAATCATATGCGTCGTCTGTCACTTCTATTTAATGCTCAAACCACGTGTCCTTCTCAGATTGGTTATGCAGTTACTCGACACTTTTTAGGGATTTCTGCGGCTGCGTCAGTCCCGAAGTGACACCATCAATTATTACTTTTCATCATTATATATATTTTTTCCATGTTTGACGGTTGTCCTCAAGTATAAATACCTTCTTTTCTTTGCTTCCACGAAGCACTTTCTAACTTTGTCTTTTGTAAAGAACTTTTTCTTGCTTTTGTAAACATGTCTTTTCAAATCAACCTCAGAGAGTAATAGATATTGAGAATTTAACGCCATCTTCTGCTCCGACTAGGGGTCGGAGGGGTGGTAGACTTAGGAGTCTAGGATCCACTCCTTCGAGAGGCTTTTCTTCTTCTCAGATAGCTTCCCCTCCTTCCGCTAGGTCTCTAGTTTCTCCGAGGGCTAGGGCTCCTGGTCTTTGTCTGGAGGTAGAGATGAACACCTTCATGAACCCGGAGTTGATGAAATTATTCCTGTTGAGTTTGTCTTTGCTAGAGATAATCAAGTTCTCGTAGACCAATCTTCTTCCCTTGAGAGTGTCAAAAGATATCCAACCCTTATTACTGAGGGTCAGATTTCCCTTGTTCGTAGGGAGTGTTTTTACGGGCATTATTTCCCCGTCTACATTCCGAATAGTAATCAAAGAATAACGTCTTACAAGAAGGGATACTCTTTTATTTATATGTACCCTTTTACTCTAGGGTTTAGACCTCCCATTGATCCAGTCATAATTGAATTCTGTTGTTTCTTCAATATCTGCTTAGGACAAGTTGGTCCGCTTGTGTGGCAAGTTGTCGCATGTCTTAGGAGTTCAGCTTCTTTAGCTTTGGTTCCTTTTACCTTCAACCATCTTATTCATCTCTACTCTCCTGCCTTATTTCATCAAGGGGTTTTTTACTCTGACTGCTAGGAGCAAAAGAGTGCTGGTAACCCCTAGAGATGATAAGGATAGGGGTTGGTACCTCCAGTATGTTGTTGTACCCATTGTTGGTTTAGTGGGTGAAGAAAATCTTCCCTTCCCTGAGAAGTGGAATCGTGCACGTGAGTATGCTTTAGCTCACATCTATTTACTTTTCCTCGTTCTGACTTGAGATGTTTTACTAACACCGTATATGTTTCTTCTTCGCTCAACAATCATCGGTACTGTTGAGAATGTCTCCGATATCCATGATTGGGTAGAAAAATTATTATCCGTTGCTCTTTTAAAAGAGATATCTTGGAAATACTTCACTAGGAAGTACGGTTGGCATGTACGGACCCACGATAAGTGAAGCTTTTGTTCTTGCTTCTTTCCTTACTTGAGCCTCTTCTTTCTCTATCGCTTAACTTTTTCCCTTTTGATAGGGTTCTCTGCTCGTGGGGTGTCTGCTTCATCTATCCCGAAGATGTCTTTGGCCCAGGCCCAAGAGATTATATTGGTTCGTCTTCCTCAAAGAGGAAGATTGGTGAGTCCCGTTCCGTAGAAGAAGAAAAAGAAGAGGAGGGTGCATTGGTGCGCAGGCCACGGAGAAGGCGGGTGGTTTCAGACGATGAGTCTACACCCATGACTTTGCATTCCGTGTCTATGGTTGAGCCCTCTACCGCTGAATATGTTTCACATTCCCCCATTCGTGAGTCTGTAGGTTACTTGTTCCATGAAGGTTTTGACCTTGCTCCTGATGATGTCCCTTTGGCTGCTATTTTTCCTGCCTCTTTAAGAAAAGTTGTCTCATCTGCTCCTTTGGCTATTACGGCTTCTGTTGTTGCTTTTCCCGTGGCTTCCTCAACTCTTCAATCCTCCGTTCCTGTTGCTTTGCCCGTGGCTTCTCGAGTTCCTCAACCCTCCGTTCCTATTGTTGCTTCATCTCTGCCTGTTTCCATGCCTTCCGCTAGGGAAGTAGGGTCTTCCAGCAGAGAGATGCGGCAGGTGATAATAGAGGTTCCAGCTGAGGGGAATATTTTCAAGAAAATGGGTGAGCTTGAAGTGTGGCTCAAGCCTTTGATAGGTCCCACTGAGAAAACTAAGCTAGCCAGCCATAGTGCTCTTACATGGGCCAATGAAGTTGTGCATACCTCTTTGAAGGTATGATGCAGGTTATCCTCTTTCATTTTCGTATGTGAAATTTATCATATCTAATTGCTTTATTTCTTGTATATTAATCTTATAGGCATGGAGCTCATGAAGAAGATTTCAAATACGGATCAGGAGACAAAATAGTTGCAGGCTGATGCTGATAATAGGAAAGCACAATATGATAGCCTAAGGGTTGACATGGATGCCTTAGAAGAGGAAATGAGTACCTTGAAGCTGCAGATGAGGGTCATGGTGGCAGAACTGGCAGTAGAGAAGGCTTCTTCCAGTCAGGCTGATAAAGACAAGAGTATTCTGGAGTCCTCATTTGCTAAGTAGCTATCCCGCGCCTCAGAGGATATTAGAGACTTAAAAAAATTGCTGGGGCAGAAGGAGGAATACGCAGGCGAGCTCGTGAAATCACTCACCCGTACTCAAGAAGATCTTCGTAATGCTTTAGATAAAGTTCAAACTCTTGAGGAGTCGATTGTACCGTTAAGGGCCGCCCATGAAGCTGCTGAAGCGGTGAAGGACTGATTGAAAGCTGAGCTTCAAGTATGGGCAAGGGATTATGAAGATCTTGAAGAGGTGGCTGCTGTTGATGTGAGCTTGGCTTATCTGAATTCTCGCCTTGACACATTGACGGAAATGAGTCAAGAGGGTTTCGATCTTAGTGCTGAAATAGCTAAACCTAAGGAAGCCATGGAAAAGGCTCAACAAGGTCATAACCTCTTTTCACCTGATGGTGAGACTCCTGCTGCTCGTGCCTCTTCATCCCTAGTTGCTCCCGCTCCTTCTGCCAGTGAAGTCAACCCCCCTCCTGATGAAATTTAAGAAGTTGGTTCACTCTTTTTTTTTTATCTTTGTCTCAATTGGTGGTTACCCCCAGTCCCATTGGGGGTAAATTTGGATCTCTTTAAATTCCCCAAATGACAACTTAGGGGCACCTCAATGTATAAAAATTCTATACGGCTAAGTATAAGTTAATACTTAGTTTTTACTTAGCCGTTTTAATATATTAATNTTTGTCCGTTGAGTTTGTGTTTTACTCTTTAAGTCTTTTGCATGCTTTATTTTTCGAGCTTTTAGTTTTATCTCTGAGTTTTGCATATATAATGCTTTAGATTACTCGTACCTTTCGTAATAGGAACGTCGTCATATTAAATGTGTGCCTTTTTGTAGTAGGCATAATTTATGGAATAGGGCCCTTTTTTGATCGACACTTAATGAAGAAGACGTCTCAAATTCATAAAGGTGTAATAATGCAATAAAGTGATAGGAATTTTTCACATATTTAGAATGTTTCTGAGGAAAGTTTTTTTTGAACTTTCACAACTTTTTACATGTGTTTGATTATCGTCTAAAACTCATGTTGCAACTGTTTTCTTTTAATAGATTTGATATACACTTGTATTTCGCAACTGTTTTTCGTATGTAACAGTTTTTTCGAGTAATTACAAGGGAGCAACTGTTTTTCATTAGTAACAGTTATTATAAGAATTGGGGTTTTTACCCACAACTGTTTTTGTTGCAACAATTTTCTAATAAGTACGAGGGAAATGTTTTCTTATTCGTAATTGTTTTATTTGATAACAGTTTTCTTAACAAATACAAGGATTTTGATCTTTCATCCATAACTGTTTTATTTGATAACAGTTTTCTATATGAGTACAAAGATTTCATAACTGTTTTTTATCGTAACAGTTTTTGAATAAGTACACTGATGATGATATTTTACCCCTAATTATTTTTGTTACAACAGTTTTGAATAAATATAAAGATGTACATTTCTTCCTCGTGACTAATATTCTTCCTTTCAAACTGAACATGTTCGAAGGTTTTTTGCATTTTGCATTAGGCTTTGTATTTGGATGACTCTTTTGATCTCTTTCGATTCTGCTCGTATCACTTGTNTCTTAGCCTTCCATACTGTATAGTCCCCCAAGTGTGTGAGCTTTGAAGAACGAGATCTCGAGAACTTGATTATTCCTTCCCTGTGGTCTTTTTCCTGAAAAGGAAAAACATTCTGGACTCGAAGGTATATAGTTTTTTAGATGATGACTGCTTAACCCTTTAAAACGTCCATCAGAAAGTGTAACCCTATAATGGTAATTGTGTTATTTCCTCGCATCTTTGCAGGTCTAATATCATCATCTTGTGATGGGTTAGCTTTATGCCTATCATCTAAAAAAGTTAGTAAAATTTTTAAATGTTCAAAAAAAAATCGAACGTGATACCTGATGGGGGGTACTTCTTTTCCTTAGAAGTAATACTTCTTTAGGTGGATGGCATTCCAGCTTGTTGGTAAAACTCTTCCGTCCATAGCTTTCAACTCATAGACTCTCTTCCTAACTATGCCTCGGATTTTGTAGGGTCCTTCCCAGTTTTGATTTAGCTTTCCTGCGCCTGCTTCTTTCATTGATTGAAAGACCTTTTTGAGGACGAAGTCCCCAATCTTGAAGTACCTGAGATGAGCTTTATGGTTGTAATAACGCTCTATGATTTGTTTTTGAGCTGCCATCCGTATTAGTGCTGCTTCTCTCCATCATTCGAGCAGGTCCAGATTGGTCCTCAATTCATCATCGTTTGCTTCCTCCATGGTTGTTGCGAGCCTTATGCTTGGTTCGCCAATCTTCTAAGATATTAAGGCTTCTGAGCCATAGACAAGTGCGAATGGGGTTTCTCCCGTGGCTATTTTTGAAGTTGTTCTGTATGCCCATAGTACTGCTAGTAACTCATCAGGCCAATTTCCTTTGGCTTTATCCAGCCGCTTTTTTTAGATTGTTGATGATGACCTTATTCGTGGACTCAGCTTGACCATTAGCCACGGGGTGGTATGGCGTTGAAGTGATCCGCTTGATTTGCCAACTTTCGAAGAATTCTGTGATTTGCGAGCCTATGAATTGTGGGCCATTATCACACATGATCTCCTTTGGTATCCCAAAGCGGCATATCATGTTTCGCCATAAAAAGCTTTTAACTTCCTTTTCTCGCACTTGTTTGAACGCTTCTGCCTTTACCCATTTTGTAAAATAGCCGGTTAGCATGAGTAAAAACCGTACCTGTCCTTTAGCTGTGGGAAGAGGTCCCACTATATCCATACCCCATTTCAGGAAAGGCCATGGGGATACTATTGAATGCAATAATTCCGTTGGTCGATGCATGTTATTGGCAAACCTTTGGCACCTGTCGCATTTGGATACCAAGTTCTCGACTTCTTCTTCCATCTTAGGTCAATAGTATCCAGCTCTGATTAGGGTTTTCACTAAGGATCTCTCCCCTGAGTGATTTCCACAGTGTCCTTCATGGACTTCTTTCATCACAAATTCCATTTGGTTAGGTCCGAGGCATTTAGCTAGGGGTCCTCCGAACATCTTGTGATAAAGCGAGTTGTTAATAAGGCAGTACCGTACAGCTTTGCGGCAAAGTGCTTGAGCTGCTTTCCTGTCTTCAGGTACGGTGCCATTCTGCAAAAAATTAAGAATTTCGTTTCTCCAGTCCCATGTTAAGTTGTTGAAAGTTACCTCATTCCTGTCCTGGTTGATCATTGAGTGGAATAGTTGGACGACAATTGCATTGTCTTTGTTTGTTACTTCTGTGACTGCTGCGAGGTTAGCTAATGCATTTGCTTTTGCATTTTCCTCTCTAGGTATTTGCATTACCTTCCATTTTTTGAATTGTCTCACGAGTTCTCGTGCTTTTTCAAGATATTGTTGCATTCGAGTCTCTCGAGCGATGTAAGTCCCCTGTATCTGATTTACTACCAGTTGGGAGTCACTGTTGATCACAATTTGCTCGATTGAGAGCTCCCGTGCGAGTTCAAGCCCTGCAATAACAGCTTCGTACTCTGCTTCATTGTTAGTTATAGGATAACACTTGATAGCTTGCTGTGTCTTTTCACCCGTGGGTGATATTAAGGCTATGCCTAAGTCGGCACCTTTTATATTTGAGGAGCCATCGGTGAATAGGATCCATAGTCCCGAATTAACACCGTTAAAAAGTTGTAACTCTTTTTCTACTTCAGGGATAATGCTATTACTAAAGTTAGCAACAAAATCAGCTAGTATTTGAGACTTAATTGCAGTCCTAGGCTGATAGATTATTTCATGCTCACTTAATTCTATGGCCCACTTGGCTAATCTTCCTGACAATTCATGTTTATGCAGAATATTTCTTAAAGGATATGAAGTCACAACGGTGATTGGGTGACATTGAAAATATGGTCGTAATTTTCTAGATGCCATTATTAAAGCTAAGGCTAACTTTTCCAGATGTGGATATCTAGTCTCAGCATCTAGCAAAGTTTTACTTACATAATAGATAGGTGATTGTTTACCTTTTTCTTCTCTTACCAGTACTGCACTTACAGCAATTTCTGAGACAGCCAGGTAGATGTACAATCTTTCCCCTTCTTTTGGCTTTGAAAGCAGTGGTGGTTTCGATAGATAAATCTTCAGATTCTTGAGGGCTTGCTGACATTCTTCAGTCCATTCGAGCTGCTTCTGCTTTTTGAGAACTAAGAAGAATTTAAAGCTTTTTTTGGAAGACTTAGAAATAAATCTTCCCAAAGCTTCTATTCTCCCTGTTAGTCTTTGAACTTCTTTTTTATTTGTTAAAATATCAGGCATTTCTTCTATAACTTTAAATTGAGCAGGGTTTACCTCTATTCCTCTGTTCGATACAAGGAAATCCAAAAATTTTCCTGATTGCACTCCAAAAACACATTTTCTGGATTTAGCTTCATATTATACCTGCATAAAATATCATAAGTAGTAGAGAGATGCTGGAAATGATCTTCCGCTTGTGTTGATTTTACCAACATATCATCAATATAAACTTCCATCGTCTTTCCAAGATGTTCTTGGAACATTTTAGTCACTAACCTTTGATAGGTGGCTCGAGCATTTTTCAAGCCAAAAGGCATAACTTTATAACAGTAAGTCCCCCTGTTTGTAATGAAGGAATTGTTTTCCTCATCTGAGGGATCCATTTTAATCTGATTATAACAAGAATATGCATCTAAAAAGCTTAATAATTCATGACTTGTAGTGGCATCAATCATTTGATAGATGTGGTAATGGGAATGAATCTTTGGGGCATGATTTATTTAAGTCAGTATAATCTACGCATACTCTCCATTTTCCATTCTTTTTAGGTACTACCACGGTGTTTGCTAGCCAGTTAGGGTACGTTACCTNGGCTTACCTCTTCGACCGGGGCCCAACCTCGTGCCTATATACACTTTTTGTTCAGGCTTTTGTTCAGACAATGGAACAACTTTGAGCTCTTCCATAGTTGTTTTGATGTGCTCGTCTTCCTCCGGTTCATGAATGGCGTCCGGTCTGGAATCTGCATTCGTGTGGTCTAATGCACCTTCCGTAGTAACTTGATTCACCTTCTCGTAAGTATTTTCTTTCGTACCTATTTCAGCAATAATACCTTCCGTACCTGTTTGGGTAGTGATTTCTTCCATGCCTGTTTGGGCGGTGTTACCCGCTCGATTCCCTTATCTTGTGATTCTTCCACCTCTAGTTTTTTGTTGTAGTGTATCATGGAGTTTATATTTCTAGCAGTTTGCTGATCGCCTCTAATTTGCTGAATCCCCCATTCAGAGGGGAATTTAATTACCTGATGCAAGGTGGAGGGCATTGCTTTCATGTCATGGATCCATGGCCTTCCCACAATTACGTTATAAGCCATGTTAGTATCGATGACTTGGAACCTGGTTCTTTTGATCACCCCCTCAGCATAAGTGCTAATCTCAATTTCTCCTTTTATTATAACCGTAGAGTTATCAAACTCTGATATGGCTCGTGCCGTTGGAATTACTTGATTCCCCAATAGCATTTCTTCCATGACTCTTAGAAAATGATATTGACCGAACTACCTGGATCAATCAACACTCTTTTTACGTTAGTGTCATGATTAAGTAAAGATATTACCAGAGCATCGTAGTGAGGAAGCATTAGTCCGCTGATATCTGCATCATCGAAGGTTATATCATCCACTTCCAAATTTTCACGAACCCATTTTCCATGTGTAATTGTGAACTTTGTGGTCCTTTTGCATACCACTCCGTTTACTTCTTCACCTCCGTGTATCATGTTGACGGTTCATTTTAGAGAAGGTGGCTTTGGGGGCTCCTGCATGTTCTTCATATAAGCCTGTTTACCTTTATCACTAAACAATTCTGTTAAATAGCCCTGTTTCAATAAATTTTCTACTTCACCTTGTAAATATCTGCAACCCATAGTCTTGTGCCCATGATCGTTATGGAATTCACACCAGTGATCTGGGTTCCTTCTATTTGGATTTGATCTCATCTCTTTGGGCCACGTAACCTTATCTCCCATGTTCCTCAATATTGAGNCTAAGGGTCTTAAGTAAGGATCGTACCTATTTTTACCCGATCTTCTGTCTGATTCAAGACGTCTTGATCTCGAATGATCTTCATCTCTTGAATAAGCAATGGTATCTTCTTCTATTCTGAGTTTAGTACTATACATGTTATATACATCGTTCCATGTTGTAACGGGGAATTCTCTTAGACTTTCCTTAAGTCGTCTCGTGGCTTCTGAGCTTTTATCGTTTAGGTTGCTTGCAAATGCCATGGCTGCCCAATTATCAGGCACCCTGGGTAACTGCATTCTTTCTCGTTGAAACCTGTCTACAAACTCACAGAGTAGTTCCGTGTCTCCTTGTTTTATTTTGAATATGTCTTCCATTCTCTTCTCAACTTTTTGTGCACCAGAGTGTGCTTTTATAAACGAATCTGCAAGCTCAGCAAAAGAGTCAATAGAATTTTCAGGGAGAAGAGAATACCAGGTTAGGGCTCCTTTGGTAAGTGTTTCCACAAATATTTTGACAAGGACTGATTCAATCTCTTGTTTTGTTAAGTCGTTGCCTTTTACTCCAGCAGTGAAAGCAGTCACATGATCACGTGGGTCAGTTGTTCCATCATATTTGGGAATGTCAGNATAGTCACATGATCATGTGGGTCAGTTTTTCCATCATATTTGGGAACGTCAGGCATTTTAAACTTCTTAAGTATAGGAAGGGAGCCTCACTTGGCTTCCAAGGTCGTTGAGAGTACCTATAAACATCAATGCCTTTGATAATAGGCGGTACTCCAGGAATTTGTTCGATGCGATCGTTCTGCTCCTTCATCTGTTTCTGCATGGTTAGCAGTAAATTTTGTAATTCAGAGTTATTGGATATACCTAGTCTCGCTTCGAGAGATTCATTAGGAGTATCTCCCCCTCCTGAGTTTTCCAACCCAGATTGAGGATTTTCCATGGTGATGGTATTTTTGGGGGGTGGTGTCGGTGGTGCAGGTAACGCTGCCGGTAATCCCCTCAAAAATTCTTGCAAAGCTTGGCTCACATACTCTGCAATCATTTGCTTTACANTTGCAAAGCTTGGCTCACATACTCTGCAATCATTTTCTTTACTCGATCTTGTTCCACCGTTTGATCATTATTATCATTGTTGTTATTGGATCTTTCTGGGGATTGTTCCCTTGAACCACGTGGGGTTCTTGAAGGTGATAAAACCGAGGTTCCATTCCTTTGTTGGTTGTTGTCGTTGGATTTCGACATAGTTCAGAGGATATCACTTGAAAAGCAAACAAAGATTATCAGATTCCCGGTAACGGAACCAATTTGTTTAACCAAAGAATTAGACCCTTTGACTAAAGCTTATTTTTAAGATGAANACAAAGATTATCAGATTCCCGGTAACGGAACCAATTTTTTTAACCAAAGAATTGGATTCTTTGCCCAAAGATATTTTAAGAAGAATACGGGTTTCTGATAACCAAAGAATAATATTATAATTGTAGGAAAAATTGTAAATGGAAAGCAGTAAGATGCACAAAAAGTAAGTATATTGCAATAGTAGTTTGGATGATCCCCTTACAGGTTATATTTTACTCCCTTATATAGGGAATTTCTTAATATAACGTCTGCCTTTCTCGGTGATTGAGCATTAATGACTAATTATGACATTAATTTAACATTACAATGAGTAATCGTAACTATTGCGTGAATGTCGTGTAATGTGTGGATCACTAATTGAAGATCTCTGAATCCGCCATTTGTTCTGCCTAAATACATTTTGATCGTGTCTCTTCATCTTCTCAATTAGGTTGAGACTTCCGTAGCTAATTAACCCGTGGGTGTGGTTTGCCGTGCCTCTTTGCCTCATACCTCTTCATAGAGTCCCGTCCAGCTGTCGTGTCTTCATTGCTCCATGTAGACTGCTGAATCATCAAGATTTATTACACGTATGAAGCTCTTTTTTACCAATACAATAACCTCATAAGTTCTCTACCTCTTCTTCAACTTCATAGGCTTAGGACCCAAATTCCCCCTGTCAGTATCTGCTAGGAGTGTAACACACCTTCATACATTTCTAGGACCCTTATAACATTCATGGTGCAAGGATCTTCTCATTCGATTTCAATTGGCTCTCTTTATACTCAAAGGGGACATCTTATGACATATAATTGGATGTTATTATTTTTCCTCAGACTTATCATTTCCAAATAAGGCACATATGGGTATAAATTATCTCTTTCATGACTCCTATTCTCCCTAGAGAGACCTATACCATCATCATTACCCTTCAGGTCATACCTTTCATATATCACAAGCCTAAGTAACTCATTTTCGTTTACATCTTAGGATCATATACATGATTCTCACATTATTCATACGTACTAGTTGACAATAGGTCTTATTTGTCATGTGAATATCTCTTTGGAGTTAAGTAATCACTTGTAACACATTTCTCATGTATTGTAAACTTCTGGTACCATAAACTTATCATATATTTCCATACAATTTGTTAAACCTGCTACATGTGTTATTTCCTTAACATTAAGGACTTTCTAGTTGTCGTGCCATGTGACAATATTCCTTGGAGTTAAGGAAGAACATTTAGACTTACTCGGAACCTCGATGCACGAGTTAGAAGATAATCTTACAGATAAGTTGTATCGCATGATTTAGAGTGTTGAAGAAAGGTAACATTCCGAAAATGTCCATGTAGCCTCCTAATTATAAATGTGGTCGACAACACGTTGATAAGGACTCTACTAGACACGGCTCCCAGACATCCTAGGAAACTTTAAAACCTTAGGCTTTGATACCAAGCTTGTCACGCCCCAACCTTGGGGAGCAGGACCGGTGCTCGAATGAGTTACCCCAATCAAGAAAGCATACTAATCAACCTTACCCATGAATAGTTAGATAATAAATAACACGAGATAGACAAGAGAGAACAAAATGTACAGCACCAACTTACATCAATTTTAGGATCTTTATTTGCAATTATCCAAAACATTACGAGTTCATAGTTCAAAAGTGGAATATCCGACAAGCACAACAACATTTATAGTTTGTTTTCCCCAATCAAAACACCACCCAGGGTATGTCAATGGAGCCTCTAAACAACATGAGTATGATACGAAAGTGCCGATGACAAGGGCCCAACTATACCTCAAAAGAATGTATTAGGATCAATATAATATGATAGCCCCGGTTCGGAGTAGGGCTCACCACAAATCAGCTGAAGGAAGATCCGCTCCTATCAAGAGTCAATGTCGCCTACTAGAGTATCACCTGCATCCATTAAAGATGAAGCGTCCCTGGAGAAAGGGACGTTAGTACATGTGGAATAGTACTAGCATGTAGAGCAGACAAAACAATGTATAAAAGTAAGGTAGCTCAAAGAGCGGTAAATAAGATACATCAAGACGCTATGAAACAAACCATAGGATCATATGCAAAGTCTTATTATAGTTAAATCATCACGCTCTTCTCCCTTATATTAAAATAAGTGAGTCACATGAGCTATGTTATGGTATACAAGTAGTATAATATAAACGTACACTATGAACCAACCAAGGACAATGAAAATGTCGCCTATTGTTCATGCTGGCTATGCGTCACACCAGTCCGTTCATAGCCCTCTCTTACTATGCACCTGTGCATTTCACAAACCGTCCATAGGGCTCATCTATACTATGCACCCAAGCATTTCAAAGACCGTCCATACGGCTCATCTATACTATGCACCTATGCGTTTCAAAGACCGTCCATACGGCTCATCTATACTATGCACCTATGCATTTCAAAGACCATCCATAGGGTTCATTGTCACGACCCAAATTCTCCCTTCTCCCTCTATAAGTCATCGTGATGGAACCTAGTCGCTACAACTAGTAAGCCTAACAATTGTAGAAAAATGAAAATAAAAGCAGTAATTAACAACTGAACTCTATATACTGATAAAATGCCGCTCGGCATGTACAAGAAAACCAAACACTTGGGTATAACAATATTTCCTAAAACTCGGTAGTCATAAGTCACAGGCTATAGAAGAATAACTAAGTATCTCTATACACTAGAGTCTAAGAAAGTACGGAAAGCTAAACGACGTAGGAGGGAATAGAGGGGGATTCCAAGGTCTGCAGACGAGGGAAGATATACCTTGAAGTCTCCATAATCTCACTGATCACTAATATCGAGGCTGATAATAAGTACCTAGATCTGAACACAAAACATGTACAGAAGAGTAGCATGAGTACACCACAACGGTACCTAGTAAGTGCCAAGCCTACCCTCGTTTGAGTAGTGACGAGGTCAAGTCCGAGACCTACTGGGATATAATAAGATAGAAGATATAATAACATGAAAAATGACTGAGAATTTAACAACAGAGTTCACAGAGAAATAACAACACAACACAATGAGATAAACAACAGGGGTGCTCCCGAGATACTGTCTCGTAGTCCCAAAAGTAGATACTCGATAGGGGATCTCGAAGATACCGTCTCATAGTCCCAAAATTAAATATGCAAAGAGATCTCCCAAAGTACCACCTTGTAGTCTCAAAAGTAAATGTGCAGGGGGATCTCCCGAGGTACCGCCTTGTTGTCCCAAAAGTAAATATGCAGGGTGTAATGACTCGGCCAGTCGTTCCGAGAGTTTATCCCCGTTTCCCCATTTCTGCTTTTGTGTTATTCAGCTCTTTTATGTTGTGTTGGGTCGGTTGGCTCGGGTTTGGAGTGATTCTGGAGAGAAATGAGACACTTAGTCTCTTAAGTTGGTTTAATAAGTCAACTGAAAGTTGACTTATAGGTAAATGATCTCGGTATGTGGTTTTTATGGCCCAGATAGCTTCGTTAGGTTATTTGGGACTTATGAGTGTGTTCAGAATGTTATTCGGAAGTCCGAAGTAGAATTAGGCTTGAATTGGCGAAATTGGATTTTTGGCGATTTTTGATCAGCAGTGGAAAATTAGATATCGGGTTCGGAATGGAGTTATAGAAGTTGGAACAGGTTTGTAGAGTCCTTTTGGAGGTTTTTGCAAAATTTTAGGTCATTCGGACGTGGTTTGGTTGGTTTCGGCATCGTTGGCGAATTTCGGAAGTTTAGAAATCCTTAGGCTTGAATTATGGATTTATTTTGTGTTTTGATGTTGTTTTGGGTGTTCCGATGGTTCGAATAAGTTCGGATTATGTTATAGGAGGTGTTGGTAATTTTGGTTGAGGCCTCGAGGGGCTTGGGATGATTTCGGATGGGCATCGAAGAGTTTGAAACTTGGAAAAATCTATTGTGTGTTGTTGTTCTGGTGTTCTGCACCTGCGGAAGGGTGACCGCAGGTGCATTCCTCGCAGATGCAGCTTAGAGTCACAGGTGCGGAGGTTGGTTGGTTGAGGTCTCACCGCAGATGCAGAAGGTGAGTCGCACCTGCGAGCCCGCTGGTGCGGTTGGTTGAACATAGGTGCGGGAGGGGGACTTCAAGTGAAATCCGCAGATGTGGACCCTTTGTCGCAGGTGTGGGGGGCTGGAAATACGGTATTTGGACCGCAGATGCAGAACCCCTTGGAAAAACATATAAATTCTTGCCTCCGTGAATTTTAGCCATTTTTCATCAATTTTTGCATACGGGTTGGAGCTTTTTGAGAGGAATTGATGAGGGATTTGAGGGGTATCACTTGGAGGTAATGTTTTTGAACTCAATACTCGATTCTATGATGATTCCTAACTAATTAGACAGGAAATTTATGGGAATTAAGGTTTAAAATTGGGGGATTAGGGCTTGAAATTGGAGACTTTGATATGAGGATTTGGGGGACTATTTGTTGTCGGATTTTGATGTATTTTGTATGTATGGACTCATGAGAGTGTGAGGATTCTAGTTTTTTTATTTTTATCCGAATCCGAGACGTGGTCCCGGGGGTCGGGTTTGGCCAATTTTGGGATTTTTGATTTGATTTGATAATTTTCACGTGGGCTTTGTTCCTTTAGCATGTATTGCCGTTATGATTCTGATTTTGGATAGATTCGAGGCGATTTGAGGCCGAGTCAAGCGGCAAGGGCATCACGGAGTAGATTTTTATCCGGTTTGAGGTTAGTAATGATTGTAAATCTTGTCCTGAGGGTATAAAACCCCGGACTTCGCATTGTATCACTATTTTGGAGTGGCGTACACGCTAGATGACCAGTGGGTGGCGTACACCATTGGGGGATTGTGACTTGGTCCATCCCGTAGCAACTAATAAATTGCGTATTTGATTTCAAATCATATGATACTTTATGTTTTAAGGAATATTACTGTGTTTTGGGCTGAATGCCGTATTTGGGCCTCGTGCCTAGTGCTAGGACCCCTTGGGGGCTTTTAATACTATTTTCTAACTATTTTGATTTGAAAGTGACACTCAGTCATGATTTTACCTGATTACTGTTTAATTGAGTTTCATTACTCCACTTTGATGCATATGAAAGATGTTTTGGGACGGGTTCACTATTTTTACTGATAGCCTTAGTGGCTTTTGAGAGGTTTCTGATTGAGTGAGGCTGAGGGTCTATGTTGTTAGGATATTATGGGATCAGGCTGCACGCCGCAGCATGTTACACTATTTATGATATATGAGAGGCCGAGAGCCTGAGTGATTATGCCACGAGATGGCTTGTTATAGCGCTTGGGCCGTAGGAGCCCCTCCGGAGTCTGTACACCCCCAGTGAGTGCAGGTACCTACTGAGTGCTAGTGTAGAGTGCCGAATGATGAGTGATTAAGAGGCATGAGTGGCTTTGAGGTTGCCCGAGGGGCTGATTCCGAGTGATTGTGAGGCATGTTGAGTGACTGAGTCCGAGTGATGTTATGCCCGAGGGACGGTGTATGGAATATGTTTTTAGCCCGAGAGGCTATTGATGATTTCTGTCATTTTTACATTAAATTCTTCTTGAATTTCTATGGAAACTATTGAAAAGTACAATTTCAAAGGATTTTTACTAAAATTGGCTTTTAAGCGTTATGAATTGTCATATCTACAATTTTAAAAAGAAGAACTGTAATTGTTGTGGATTGATGACTTGTTTTCATGTGTTTCATATTTCTCAGACTTTATTTACTCTCATTACTACTGAGTTGGCGTACTCACATTACTCCCTGCACCTTGTGTGCAGATCCAGGTGCTCGAGTGGAGTGAGTTGTTTACCTATCCCAGGGACTCTCGGAGATTTTGCGAGGTAGTTGCACGCGTCCGCATTCCTGCTTTCTCCTTCTTACTTCTGTAGTAGTTACATCTCCTAGACTTATCTTGTATTAGAGATACTGTGACAGATTTGTATACTTTTCTTTAGATGCTCGTGACCAGTGACTCCGGGATTTTGGGTTGCACGTATTATTTGGCATATCGTAGTCTGTCTAAAATGCTTAAAAGACAAATATTTTTTTATGAATTATCGGTTTAGAAATGGTATAAAATAAAAGTTCTTTATGTTTTGGAAATTGATTTGGCTGGTCTAGTATCACGATAGGCGCCATCACGACCAGGGTAGTTTTGGGGTCGTGACACAGGGGGCTCTCCCGAGGTACCGCCTCGTAGCCCCAAAAGTAAACACACATCTCAAATCGATGGAAAATAACAATTAACAACAAGAATTCTACAATTAAGGTTGATACGAATCAAGTAACGACATGAATTAAACTAAACATGCTGCACAAATTTCAAATAAGCATTTAAGACACGTAGACATGTGATATTAGACAAAACATGATAACTACACATGCTGGTATACTTCAATTAAGATGTAACAGGCTACTACTTAGTGAAAAATCAAATTTTACAACAAAATCGTGTACGCACTCGTCACCTTTCATACACGGCGCTCGCATATCACAGAAGTATCACAACATTACCAAATCCTAAGGGGATTTCCGCCCACACAAGGTTAGCTAAGCCACTTACCTCGAGCCAAGCTCAATCAATCAACAAGAACGCCTTTCCTCGAGTATCCGAATTCGAATGGACCAAATCTAACCAAAAACATTTACATACTATAAATACAAATATAATTGACTAATCTAATTAATGAAATCAAGACTTTAACAAGAATTTGAAAAATCATCCCAAAAAGTCGACCCGGGCCCACGTCTCGAAATCAGGTAAAATTTATAAAATACCAACATCTATTCAACAACGAGTTCCGTCGTACCAAAATTACTCAAATCCGATGTCAAAATCTCAATCAAACCCCAAAAATTTCGTTGAAGAACTTTTCCCTATTTTTCCAAATTTTCTCAACCTAAATCCAAAATTAAAGGATGGAATAAATGATAGATTAGTGGGATATAACCAAAAACAAGTGAAGAATCATTACCCAATCGATGCCTCTGAAAAACCCTCAAAATTTCGTCCAATTCTGAGCCTACTATCTCAAGTTTTGATAAAAATGGCTAAACCCTCGTTTTTGAAATGTTATAGTCTTCCCAGGCATTTCCTTCTTCACGAACGCAGAAGACCCCTTGCATTCACGAAGCATAAAATTGCTTCAGTCCAAATTTCTTCATCACGAATGCAATGGACCACTCACGAGCACGGAGCTCACGCAGCCTGACCCTACACGAACGCGGGACACTCATCGCGAATGCGTAGGCAAAATGTCTGGAGACTCAGTAGACCAGTTTTCTCTACATGAACGCGAGACCATCATCGCGAACGTGTAGACTTAGACCCTCAAAGCTTTGAGAATGCGGGACCTCCATCACGAACGTGAAGCACAAATCCTCTACTGCCTCCAGCTCCCCTTTGCGTACGTGGTAATCCCCTTGGGAACACGAAGAAGGAAATCGAAAATTGAATACGAAATTTTTCTGCAACTCCTACAAGTCCCAAACTAGTCCGTTAACCATCCGAAATCCACCGAGGCCCCTGAGACCTCAATCAAACATACCAACAAGTCCTAAAACATCATATGAACTTAGTCGAGCCTTCAAATTCATCAAACAACACTAAAAACATGAATCACACTCCAATTCAAACTTAATAAACTTTCAAAGTTCAAACTTCTACAACCGATGCTGAAACATATCAAATCACGTCTGATTGACCCCAAATTTTTTACACAAGTCATATCCGATATTATGGACCTACTCCAACTTCCAGAATCAGAATCCAACCCTGATATCAAAAATTCCACTTATGGTCAAACTTCCCAAAAATTAAACTTTCACCATTTCAAGCCTAATTCAGCTACGGGCCTCGAAATCAAAATCCGGACATGCTTTTAAGTCCAAAATCACCCAACGAAGCTAACAGAATTGACGAAACTCCATTATGGAGATGTCTTCACACAGTTCCAACTAAAGTCAATTTACTAGAAGTTAAGCTTTCGTTTTAGGAACTAAGTGTCCCAAATCACTCCGAAACCACAAACAAAACCTCCCGGCAAGTAACATACGGAGAAAAAGATATGGGGAAGTAGTAAATAGGGGATCGGGGCTAATACTCTCAAAACAATCGGCCGGGTCGTCACATCCTCCCCCTCTTAAAATAATTATTCGTCCTAGAACGACCATAGAGACATGCCTGAAGTGGTGAAGATATGAGGATAACGGTTGCACATATCATGCTCGATCTCCCAAGTCGCCTCCTCGATCGGCTGGTCCCTCTACTGAACCTTCACGGAAGCAATGGTCTTTGACCTCAACTTTTGAACCCGCCTATCCAAAATAGCCATCGACTCCTCAACATAAGATAAATCCTTGTCCAATTGGACTGAGATGAAATCCAACACATGAGAAAGATTGTCGTGATACTTCCGGAGCATAGAAACATGAAATACTAGATGAATTCCTGCTAGACTGGGAGGCAAGGCAAGCTCATAAGCAACCTCCCCAACTCGCCGCAACACCATGAATGGGACAATAAACCTTGGGCTAAGCTTGCCCTTCTTTCCGAACCTCATAACACTCTTCATGGGTGACACTCGGAGCAAGACCTGCTCTCCAACCATGAATGCAACATTGCGAACCTTCCGAATCCGCATAACGCTTTTATCTGAACTGCACTATGAAAAGTCGATCCTGAATCACCTTAACCTTCTCCAGAGCATCCTGAACTAAGTATGTACCCAAAATCCTAGCCTCACCTAGCTCAAAGTAACCTACTTGAGACTGACACCGCCTACCATACAGATCCTCATATGGTGTCATCTGAATGCTCGATTGATAAGGGTTGTTGTAGGAAAACTTTGCAAGTGGCAAGAACGGATCCCAAGAAACTCCAAACTCCATCACACAAGCATGAAGCATATCCTTTAATAACTGAATAGTGCGCTTGGACTGTCCGTCCGTCTGAGGGTGAAAAGTTGTTGCTCATCTCAACTCGAGTACCTAACTCATATTGTACAGCCCTCCAGAATCGCGATGTGAACTGCGTACCCTAGTCAGAGATGATAGATATCGATACGCCATGAAGCTTGACGATCTCTCAGATATAAACTCAAGCCAATTTCTCGGAACAATAAGTAGTCATTCTAGGAATGAACTGAACTAACTTGGTCAGCCTATACACAATCACCCAAACTGCATCAAACTTTCGCTGAATCCATGGACCAACAATGAAATCCATAGTGATCTGCTCTCATTACCACTCTGGAATCTCTAACTTCTGAAGAAATCCACCTGATCACTGATGCTCATACTTCACCTGCTGGCAATTTAGACACCGAGCTACATATTCCACTATGTGCTTCTTCATTCTCCTCCACCAATAATGTTTCCTCAAATCTTGATACATCTTTGCGGCACCTGGGTAAATGGAGTATCACGAGCTGTGAGCCTCCTGGAGAATCAATGCATGCAAACTAGCTACATTGGGCACACATAGCCTGCCCTGCATCCTCAATGCACATAATCTCCAATAGTGACCTCCTCAGCATCACTGTGCTGAACCGTGTCCCTAAGGACAAGCAGATGGGTTTCATCATACTGACGCTCCCTGATATGATCATAAAGAGAAGACCGAGAGACCACACAAGTCAACACTCGACTCGACTAAGAAATATCCAATCTAACAAATTGGTTGGCTAAGGTCTGAACATACAACACCAATAACCTCTCTGCTGTTGGTTGATATGCTAAACTCCCCAAACTCCCCGCCCGGCGACTCAAGGCATCGGCCACCACATTGGCCTTCCCAGGATGGTACAGAATGGTGATATCATAATCCTTAAGAATCTCCCACCACCTCCGCTAATGCAAGTTAATATCCTTATGTTTGAACAGATGTTGTAAACTCCAGTGATCGGTGTAGATCTCATAAGAGACACCGTACAAATAGTGCCGCCAAATCTTCAAGGCAGAACAATAATTGCTAACTCAAGGTCGTGGAAAGGATAGTTCTTTTCATGCACCTTCAGCTGTTTGGATGCGTAGGTAATCACCCTACTGTCCAGCATCAACACCGCACTGAGACCAATTTGCGACGCATCACAAAATACAATATAGGACCCCGAACCTGTAGGCAATACCAATACAGGGGCTGTAGTCAAAGTTGTCTTGAGCATCTGAAAGCTCTCCTCACACTTCTATGTCCACCTGAACGGAGCACCCTTTTGGGTCTGCCTGGTCATAAGTGCTGCAATAGATGACAAACCCTCTAATAATTGACGGTAACACCCCATCAAACCAAGAAAACTTCGGATCTCCGTAGCTGAGGACGATTTAGGCCAACTCTGCGCTGCTTCCACCTTCTTCGGATCCACCTTGATCCGATCACTCGACACTACATGACCCAACAATTCCACTGAATCTAGCAAGAACTCACACTTTGAGAATTTTGCATATAACTTCTTTTCTCTCAAGGTCTGAAGCACAGTCCTCAGGTACTGCTCATAATCCTCCCGACTCCGAGAGTACACCAGAATGTTGTCAGTAAACACAATTACAATAGAGTCAAGATAGGGACGAAATACACTATACATCAAATGAATAAATGTTGCTGGGGTCAGCCCAAATGACATCACAAGGAACTCGTGGTGACCATACCGAGTCCTGAAAGCAGTCTTCAGGATATCTGGCTCCCGAATCTTCAACTGATGATAGTTTGAATGTAAGTCAATCTTGGAAAACACTTTAGCACCCTGTAACTGATCATATAGGTCATCAATACGAGGCAATAGATACGTTTTTCGTTGTAACTTTGTTCAACTGAAAATAATCAATGCACATACACATAGAACCATCTTTCTTCTTCACAAACAATACCAGAGCACCCCAAGGTGACATACTAGGCCGAATGAAGCCTTTATCAAGCAAATCCTATAATTCCTCCTTCAACTCCTTCAACTCAAGACGAGCCATATGATATAGAGGAGTAGAGATGGGCTAAGTGCCCGGCAACAAATAAATACTGAAGTCAATATCTCTGTCAGGCGGCATGCCTAGAAGATCAAATGGAAATACATCTGGATAATCCCTCACCACTGGGACTGACTCAACTGTAGGGGTATCAATACTAACATCTCTCACATAAGCAAGATACGCGTCACACCCCTTCTCAACCATTCGTTGAGCTTTAAGAAATGAAATAACCCTGCTAGGAGTATACTCTAAGGTACCTCTCCACTCTAATCGCGATAATAGTGGCATAGCTAGCGTCATAGTCTTGGCGTGACAATCAAGAATAGAATAATAGGGCGACAACCAGTCCATTCCTAAAATAATATCGAAATCCACCATATTGAGCAATAATAAGTCGGCTCTCGTCTCAAAACCACTAGAACAACCAAAATCGACCGATACAGACGGTAAACAATAATAGAATCTCCCACAGGTGTTGACACATAAATAAGAGAACTGAAAGAATCACGAGATATGCCCAAATATGGGGCAAAATAAGAGGACACGTAGGAATAAGTGGAGCCTGGATCAAATAAATTCGAGGCATCTCTATGACAGACCGGAACAATACCTGTAATGATAGAGTCAAAAGCAACTGCCTCTGTATGAACAGAAAGAGCATAATATCTGGCATGGCCTCCCCTTCTAGGGCGACCTCTACTGCCCGACCTCCACCTCGAGCTGGCTGAGCAGGTGGAGTGGTAGCTGGTGTTGTAATCATAGCCTGAGGACCCCATGGAGCGTGCAGTGCCTAAGAAGTCTGTGGTGGTGCACCCCTCCTATGTCTGGGGCAACCCCTCACCATATGGCGAGTGTCACCACACTCAAAACAAGCTCTCGGAGGGCGTGGCTATTGTGGCTGGCTCGGGCCAGGTCTGCTGAAAGCACCCCGTGCAGGAGGTGCACTTGATACTAGCGGTGCATAATAAGGCTCCTGGGGCCTAGAAGGGCCGGAATACCACTGGCGGCTGGAAGTGCTAAATGAACGAGATGACTCACATAGACCCTACCATGAAGACTGCAGCTGGGGCACGAGTACCACTATAAGTTCCAAACTCTCGAGACCTCTTGGTCTCCCTCTTCTCTCTCTCTCAAGCAAGCATACCCTCCAATCTCTTAGAATTACCCACAACCTACTGCTATTCAAAATCCATCTCTAACTCCCGGGCCATGCTAAGACGGATAATGGGGTTGAGCCCCTCGATAGACCGACAAACCCTCTCTCAAACTGTAGCAACCAAGGCTGGTGTATGTCGGGCCAAATCATTGAAACGAACTACATACTCTGACACAGTCATAGAAACCTGGCGCAACTTCTCAAACTCTGTGTGTGATGCGTATCTATGACATTAGGGAACATACTCCCTAAAGAACATATCCGAGAACTGAGTCCATGTAAGTAAATCTGCCTCAGCCGGACTACCCAACTCATAACCATTCCACCACTAATAGGATGCTCCTTTAAGCTGGAAAATAGTAAAAGAAACCCCACTCGACTCCGCTACACTCATATTACGGAGGATACGGTGACATTCCTCAAGAAAATATTAGGCATCCTCTGACGCAAATCCACTGAAGGTAGGAGGGTGGTACTTCTTGTACCTCTCAAACCTGAGCTGCTCCGCCTCAAAAACTGTTGCCCTAACCTCGGGTTGAGCTGGAGCTGCCTGTTTCATCGGTATAATCTCTGGAACCTGGTCGACCTGAACCTGCTGCTCTAGGGTATGGGCGGTGGGAGTCTGTGCTCCTCCCCCTACGTAGATGTAGCTGGAGTAAGTGGAATCAATCCAGCCTGAGCTAACGTGTTGAACATGCTCAGAAAATAGGCTAGAGACTTCTGGAGGGCTGGTGCAGCTACAGGTACCTCAGGTGCATGCCCTCCAGCTGGAGCTACTGGGGGTTCTCCTGTAGCAGCTCGTGCAGCTGCTCTGGATGCACCACATGGACGTCCTCGGTCTCTACCCCGCCCCGGCATCTTGCGGCTCTAGAAGGGGGCCCGGGTGCCTAGTCATCAGATCCGCCTGTAAGTGTCCTCATCACCTGTGAGAGAACAGACGATAGAATTTTAGAATTTTAAAGTCAACAATTTCGCACAACAAATAATAATAGAAGTGTAATTTTTCTAACAATTCCAAAGCCTCCCGAAGATAAATACAGACGTCTTCGTACCGATCCACGAGACTCTAATAAACCTACTTGTGACTCACGACACCTATGAACCTAGAGATCTGATACCAATTTGTCACGACCCAAATTCTCCCTCCCTAAATCGCCGTGATGGCACCTATTCGCTACGACTAGGTAAGCCTAACAATTGCGAAACAACGAAAATAAAAGTAGTAATTAACAACTGAACTTCAACAGCTAACTATACACTGATGAAATGCCACTCGTCATGTACAAGAAAACCAAACTCTCGGGTATAACAAAATTTCCCAAAACCCGGTAGTAATAAGTCACAAGCTATAGAAGAAGAACTAAGTATCTCTATACACCAGAATATTAAAAAAGTATGGAAAGGTGACATAGAAGGGAATAGAGGGGGACTCCGAGGTCTGCGGACGCGAGTAGATATACCTTGAAGTCTCCACAATCTCACTGCTAACTGATATCAGGCTGATAAGAAGTACATGGATCTACACACAAAACATGTCCAGAAGAGTATCTTGAGTACACCCCAACAGTACCCAGTAGGTGCCAAGCCTAACCTCGATCGAGTAGTGACGATGTCAGCTCCAGGCCCTATTGGGATATAATAATAATTAGAAGATATAATAATATGAAGAAAGACTGGGAATTTAACAATAGAGTTCACGGAGAAATAACAACACATCATAATGAGATAAACAACAGGGGCGCTCGCAAGATACCGTCTCGTATTCCCAAAAGTAAATACTCGATAAGGGATCTCTTGAGATACCATCTCGTAGTCCCAAAAGTAAATATGCAAAGAGATCTCCCGAGGTAACGCCTCATATTCTCAAAAGTAAATATGCAGGGGGATCACCTGAGGTACCGCTAGTAGTCCCAAAAGTAAATATGCAAGGGGATCTCCCGAGGTACCGCCTCGTAATCCCAAAAGTGAAGACACATCTCAAATTGATGGAAAACAGCAATTAACAACAAGAATTCTACAGTTAAGGTTGATACGAATCAAGTAACGACAGGAATTCAACTAAACATGCTGCACAGATTTCAAATAAGCATTTAAGACACGTAGACATCCAATATTATACTAAACATGATAACTACAGATGTTGGTATAACTCAATTAAGATGTAACATGCTACTACTCAGTGAAAAACTAGATTTTACAACTATTAGCTCATGTACACACTCGACACCTCGCGTACACGGTGCTCATAAATCACAGAAGTATCGCAATAGTACCAAATCCTAAGGGGATTCCCCCCCCCCCCCCCNAAGGTTAGGCAAGCCACTTACCTCGAGCTAAGCTCAATCAATCAATAGGAACATCCTTTCCTCGACTATATGACTCCAAATGTCCCAAATCTATCCAAAAACAATTACATACTATAAATACAAAAAGACTAATCTAATTAATGAAATCAAGACTTTAACAAGAATTTCGAAAATCACCCCAAAAAGTCGAACCAGGCCCATGTCTCGGAATTGGGTAAAAGTCACAAAATACGAACACCCATTCAACCACGAGTTCACTCGTACCAAAATTACTCAAATCCAATGTCAAAATCTCAATCAAAACCCAAAAAATTAGTTGAAGAACTTTTCCCATTTTTCTCAACCCAAATCCTAAATTAAAAGATGGAATAAATGATCGATTAATGGGATATAACCAAACAAGTAAGGAATCATTACCCAATCGATGCCTCTAAAAATCCCTCAAAATTTCGTCCAATTCCGAGCTCTCTATCTCAAGTTTTGTTAAAAATGGCTAAACCCTCATTTTTTAAATGTTATAGTCTGCCCAGGCATTTCCTTCTTCACGAACGCGGAAGACCCCTCGCGTTCGTGAAGCACAAAATTGCTTCAGTCCAATTTTCTTCATCCCGAACACAATGGCCCACTCGCAAATGCGGAGCTCACATAGCCTGACCCTACGCGAATGTGGGACACTCATTGTGAACGCGTAGGCAAAATGTCTGGAGAATCAGTAGACTAGTTTTCTCTACGCGAACGCAATACCCTCATCGCGAATGTGGAAACTTAAACCCTCATAGCTTCGTGAACACGAGACCTTCATCACAAACACGAAGCTCAAATCCTCTCCTGCCTCCAGCTCCCCTTCGCGAACGAGGTACTCCCCCGCGAACGCGAAGAAGGAACCAGATTTTTCTGCAACTCCTACAAGTCCCAAACTAGTCCGTTAGCCATCCAGAATCCACCCGAGGCCCCGAGACCTCAACCAAACATACCAACAAGTCCTAAAAAATCATATGCACTTAGCCGAGCCTTCAAATCACATCAAACAATGCTAAAATCATGAATCACACTCCAATTCAAACTTAATGACCTTTGAAACTTCAAACTTCTACAACCGATGCCGAAACCTATCAAATCTCGTCCAATTGACTCCAAATGTTGCACACAAGTCATATCCGACATTACGAACCTACTCTAACTTCTGTAATCAGAATCCGACCCCGATATTGAAAAGTCCACTTCCGATCAAAATTCCCAAAAATTCAACTTTCGCCATTTCAAGCTTAATTTGGCTACGGGCCTCCAAAATAAAAGTCTGGACACTCTCCTACGTCCAAAATCATCCAACGGAGCTAACAGAGCTGACGAAACTCCATTCCGGAGCCGTCTTCACATAGTTCCAACTACGGCCAATTTCCTAGAACTTAAGCTTCCATTTTAGGGATTAAGTGTCCCAAATCACTTAGAAACCACAAACAAACCTCCCGGCAAGTCACATAATAAGAAAAAGATACGAGGAAACAGTAAATAAGGGATTGGGGCTAATACCCTCTGAATGACCGGCCGGTTCGTTACATTCATTTATACTATGCTACTAAGCATTTCAAAGACCGTCCATAGGGCTCATCTATACTATGCACCTATGCATTTCAAAGACCGTCCATACGGCTCATCTATACTATGCACCTATGAATTTCAAAGACCGTCCATAGGGCTCATCTATACTATGCACCTATGTGTTCCAAATACCGTCCATAGGGCTCATCTATACTATGCACCTATGCATTTCAAAGACCGTCCTTAGGGCTCATCTATACTATGCACTTATGCATTTCAAAGACCATCCTTAGGTCTCATCTATTATATGCACCTATGCGTTTCAAAGATCGTCCCTAGGGCTCATCTATACTATGCACCCATGCCGTCTATAGGGCTCATCTATAATATGCACCTATGCGTTTCAAAGACCGTCCATAGGGATCATCTATTCTATGCACCTAAGCATTTCAAAGACCGTCCACAGGGCTCATCTATACTATGCACATATGCGTTTCAAAGACCGTCCATAGGGCTAATCTATACTATGCACCTATGTGTTTCAAATACCGTCCTTAGGGCTCATCTATACTATGCACCTATGCGTTTCAAAGACCGTCCATAGGACTTATCTATACTATGCACCTATGCTTTTCAAAGGCCGTCCATATGGCTCATAACACATTATTATGAACATGACCATATATATGCTCAAAGCGACACTATTAAAATTACATTTTAGGTCGTAAGTTCCCGGATCAATGGAATACTTCATTTTCATTCTCATCGTGGACAACTTATTACATTAGCACATGTATGGTGAATCAATGAGTAGATTTCAGTGGCGCATGGAACAAATTCCTTTTCTATAAGGTTCATCATCATTTAGCACATGACATTTCTTTTTTATCTCGTTATGTATTCGCTTGTCATCTTAAAGTTATTAGATAAGTTCATGATTCTTGGGGACTTAACATCAGAGTCGTTTGAATTTATTATTTTAGAAGCATACATACTATGATTGAAACCATTGAAACATATAATGCCTCATAATTCTCATTTTGCAAGTGGCAACATTTCATGGTCATACTATCACTTCCTTTTACTTGTCATGGGTGATCATAGAATGTTAAGAATATTTAGAACATTTAGGAACACCATAGATTCTACTCATGACAACGTAAGAGCTTAGAACACATTGGAAATATTTATAAAGAAATTTTACACATTTCATTTGAAACATAAATTGGAATCATAGACATTCGTTAAATATACCTCATTTGAGGTATCTTTGTAGGAGAGAATAAGGATATAAATTGAAACAAGACTTGAGCAAATCAGCATATGATAAATGATGTGTTTGAGGCAATCTAACATGATAGAATTGGTACTTTGGGCAACCGTACATGGAGTTCACAGTGAGATCATGGAATTCGATTCTACGAAGGGAGTTTATCCAACATACCAGATATTCGCCCCTTAACGATGATCCATCATACTAAATAACTTCACTCTAAAATAATACAATTCAATGGGACAAATATTAGAAGTAAATTCCAAAATTTAGGTCATCTAGGTACTTTATCAAACACCTCGTAGGAATAAATCTCTACATCTCATAACCATAAAATTTGTTCATCAAAATACCATTATTTTTAACAACACTTCATCCCACTATCATCCTTATGTAGCTTATGATGTTTGGCTATAAATGTAAATTTTAGTGCATTTCTTACGTTACATTTTAGTATTTTAATGATTAATGGTACGTTGTTTGAGCTTAATTGAGTTATTTTCATCTGTAGGACCGTTGAAATACATAAAGTATTGAAAGTTTCACAAAAAGATATTTAAGACACAAGAAAAGAGCACGAAACGGAGAAAATCGGATTTAGGCAAGGGTATCGTGCCCCAAATTAGGCCTTTCTTGGTCTAAAACGCAGTCAACCACGCCACAGACCAGGCCTTGCCTGGTCTAAAGCCTGGTCCACCTGGCTACAGACCAGGCCTTGCCTGGTCTAAAGCCTGGTCCCCCAGTCCGCAAATAAATTATTTTCTTCTCAGTTTTGGACTTGGAGACTCCTACACTAGCCTATAAATGCACCTAAACGTCATTCTTAAAGGTTGGATGGTTTTGAGAGTATATTTTGGGGAAGGGAGAGCATATATATTCAGTGGAGGATGGGTTTCATCTTTTCTTCCATCAAACTTTGTAATTTTTATATTTTTTTGTATGAATGGTTGTTTGGCTACCATGTCTATGTGGAGCTAAACTTCACGCGCTAGGGTTGTAGTTCTTTCATGACTATTATTATTTGAATATTGACTTTGATTTCTTGATTTATCGTATTGGTTTATTTATTCAATCATGAGCTTAATTATTTGATAGCTATATTACCAATTGTACTATCTATGAATCTAGAGTTGAACTCGAACGCGGTAACTCTAGATTGCACATAGGATTGAGCAGAGCAAGTTCTTGAACCCGAGCATTGGGGGAAGGATTCGCGGTTAGAATAGACATATGCTAATTGCTTTGCTTGGTTATTATACGGGAATTATAAATACATTCTTGTTGATTCTAACTCTATAGACATATAGGTGTTGGGTTAGCTTAATAGGCAAGTAGGAGATCGACAGATTCTTATGAGCAATATTAACCCTGTAAACCAATAAATCAGATAAATTAATTAGTCAATTCACTTGAAGAATACAATAGGATTTTTAGATAGCCCATAACCGTGCCATGTTTATATTTATTATGCATGAGGGGACATTCCGTGCCACGTTTATATTTATTATGCACGAGGGGACATTCCGTGCCATGTTTTATATTATTATTATGCACGAGGGGACATTCCGTGCCATGTTTATATTTATCATGCACGAGGGGAAATTTCGTGCCATGTTTATATTTATTATGCACGAGGGGACATACCGTGCCATGTTTATATTTATTATGCACGAGGGGACATTCCGTGCCATATTTATATTTATTAGGCACGGGGGGACATTCCGTGCCATGTTTATATTTATTATGCACGAGGGGACATTCCGTGCCATGTTTATATTTATTATGCACAAGGGGACATTCCGTGCCATGTTTTATATTATTATTATGCACGAGGGGAAATTCCGTGACGCATATTTCACTGTTTAATCTATGTTGTCATTTCCCGTTATTATTTTCAGATATTCCAGACTGGTGTTTTCGTTTCTGTCATTCAGTATTTGCTATCTCTTACTCCCAGCATGTTCTCCCCGTAATTGTATTCTTGTTTAGTTTCTGCTATACTATTGAACTGCACAGGTACACTTTGTTGTCGTGTCTTAGCCTCGTCACTACTTCGCCGAGGTTAGGCTCGGCACTTACTCAGCACATGGGGTCGGTTGTACTTATGCTACACATGCACTTCTTTATGTTGTGCAGATTACGCAGCCGGACCCGGAGGACATAATTGGTGGGAGTGTCTTCCAGATTACCATAGAGGCTTCAAAGTATACCCGCTGACTTTGTGGGCCTTGGCATCTCTTTCATCCCTTTTGTCTTCGATTCTTTCTTATTTTTCCTCTAGCTTCAGAGGCAGACATGTATTTCCTTCCATACTTGTATTTAGCACTCTCATAGACAGTTTGTGAGTTTGTGACTCCAGGTTTTGGGAAAGTTTATGCATTGTTGTATCATGTTCTCCTTATTTAGCTTGAGACCGTATTTATTTCCGCTATTAAACTGTGAACCGTTTAGTTTATCCTATTAAATTGATGTTAATATGCTAGTTTATCCATACACGTTGGCTTGTCTAGCGGGTTCAACGTTAGACGCCATCACGGCCCGATGGTGGGAGTTCGGGGCATGACAAGTTGGTATCAGAGCTCTAGGTTACTTAGGTCTCACAACTCACGGACAACTTGGTAGAGTCCAAGGGATCGGTACGGAGACGTCTGTATTTATCCCATAGAGGCTGCGAAGTTAGGATGACTCCATATTTCTTTTCTTCTTTGTCGTGCGCTATGAATTCTGAGTACTGATTGAGTTTCTATTATATTCTCTTGCAGATGGCGAGGACACGTGCTTCCCTTGGTTCTGCCCAGCAGCCTGACACTCCTACTACAACTCCTACTCGGGGTCAAGGTCGAGGACGAGGTCGTGCTAGAGTCCGAGGTTGGGGCCGGGCTGATCCTAGAGCAGCAACCCCAGTGGAGGACCCTCAGGTCGAGTCTGACGAGGAGGTCCTAGTTCCGGCAATCCCAGTTGGACCAGCTCAGGTCCCGGAGGGGTTCATAGTTACCCTAGTGCTTCAGGACGCCCTTGTCCGTCTAGTCGGACTCATGGAGAATGTAGCACAGGCTTCTTCCTACAGCACCAGCCGCCTCTCAGGCTTGGGGAGGTGCCCAGACTCCTTCCGCCCGCATACCAGAGCAGTTAGCTCCACAGTTTCAGACTCCGGCACCTCAGCCAGCCGGAGTACCTCAGCTGGGTATTGCAGCGCCGGTAGCAGAGGGAGCACCTATGTCAGCAGATGCTTTGTGGAGACTGGATAGGTTCACTAAGTTATTCACTGCTACTTTTACTGGTTCACCATCAGAGGACTCTCAGGATTATTTGGACAGCTGCCATGAGGTTCTTCGGAATATGGGCATAGTGGAGTCCAACGGAGTTCACTTCGCTACATCGATATGATAAAAATCTACTTTTCCCTTATTGAGAGTTCACTATTTGCTTTCTTCTTATTTTAATTAGTTTAAAATCAAATACTTCTAGGTTTAATTCTTGTTTAGATAATTAGGTAGTCTAATTTAGTTAATAGTTGATAATTAGTCCTCGTGGGTTCGTCATCCGACTTTTAGTTTATTATTTGTCGACCGCGTATACTTGCATGTGCTTTTGGCCGCAACAAGTTTTTCGCGCCATTGCCGGGACTTAGAATAAGGTATTTTTCTAGATTAGACATTTACGTTTTATCTACTCAACTTTTTAATTTTATATTTTCTTTTTGTTTAGTTTTTTAATATATTTTTTACACAGCATCCTAGAATGAAAATTATTTGAATTATGGTTATTCTTATTTTGATGATCCTTGTCCATATTGTGGAGGACCCCACTGGTGGAATAATTGTCACAATGTTCCCGGGAGCGTGTCGTGCGCACAATCTCAATCCTTTGAGTGGAATATTTGTAATATGTGGGGTGTTCAAGGTGGCCATTGGGATGCTTATCCTAATTCTTTTATCCTTCTCTAAGCCCATATTACGATCTCTCTAACAGTGTTTGTGCGTTTGAAAGGAGCAATAAAGTGTAGGATATGCAACGTGATGCATATATTAGGGATATTTTGAGGCAGATGGTAGAGCAACATGAAGAACTCAAAAAATATATGAAAAGAACGAGGGAGGAAATCACTAGATGAAGGCCAATGTGGAAGAATTGAATGTAGAGAGCAAGTTCCAGCAAGAGGATAATTTTGAAAAATTGGAGATTTTGAGCCATATGTGGCTAGTGGAACAAGCTGAAAAATTAGAAATATATAAGGCTCAATGTGATGAAATTACATATGGGATAAGACACTTCATAGAATGAAGAGCTAAACTAGGACAAGAGATCAAGAAATTTGGCAATGCTATTCACGACTTGGAAGCTTAATTGAGTGCGAAGGTTGATGTGTCTATGTCACGACCCCAAATCCTAACCGGACGTGATGGCGCCTATCGTGGAACTAGGCTAGCCGACTACCGCGTGTTCACATTTCTTTTTGAAAATCCCATTTAAGTTTCAAGAAATTCATAACAATATACAGAAAGTTCTTAATATAATAGGCAAATTTTTATATACAGTACTTCCATCCCCAAAACCCGGAGCCAACATGTCATGAGCATCTAGTGAAATAAGCCAAAATAAAGTGTTATGATACAACTCCAAACCAGGCTAAATACAACAGGAAGGGAAAGCAGAGATACTGCAAACGCTGAATAGCTACCTCTATATCCTCACGATCCGGCTCTGCTGCGATATAAATATATATATAAAAGCTAACGCTCGATATTTGCTCCTGAATCTGCACACAGAGGTGCAGGGAGTAATGTGAGTACGCCAACTCAGTAGTAATGGGAATAAATCAAGTCTAAGTAGCAATTAATCGCATAAAAATCAATGTCATCAAGTCATAATATACACAGCCTTACTTTCCAATAGTATACATAGATATACGAAGTCGTCATGCCTTAGAAATCAACTTCACAAAAGTCCTTAAAACAATGCACATTTTTAACAACTTTAAAACAAGGATTTGGTATGCAAATGAATGTAGTAAAATCATAAGTAGCCCCTCGGGAAAAAACATGTTTCATAATCAGCCCCTCGGGCATGCCTCACAATCCCTCAGCACCTCACAATCACTCAGCACCTCACAGCCACTCATGCCTCCCAATCAATCAATCACTCGCACTCGGTGTGCTCACTGGGGTGTGTACACACTCCGGAGGGGCTCCTTCAACCCAAGCTCTAATATCACTCATCACCTCACCATAACTCTTGTCCCTCGGCCACACTCGGTGGAACAACTCGAAAAGCCCCTCGGGCGAAGTAATAGAACGGGGTACTCGACCCGAAAACATCATTTTTATGCTCCTGTAGTGTAAATCAGGCTGAGTTTCAAATAAAACAGTATGCACAATGATGCTGAGTAAAATCATCAATAGGTAGTGAAGAAAACAACAGTAAAAGGCCCTCAAAGGGGTCTAAACAGATCGGCTCGAGGCCCCAAACACGGCTTACAGCCCAAATATTTCACAAATCTTTAAAATATAATTTAACATAAGATTTTGAGTAAATATGCAACTCATTAGTTGCCGCGGAGAGGACCTAGTCCAATCAAAAAATCAGTACGCGCCACATATTCATCATCCGACATGTGCGCCATTTCCAAATTCAGTGAGAAAATAATGCGGTCCGGGGTTCCATACCCTCAGGACAAGATTTAAGACCATTACTTACCTCTACCGGGCCGCGACACTAGTCCGCTATGCCTTTGCCCCTCAAATTGGCTCCCGATTGCTCCGAATCTAGCCAAAACTAGTTTATCATCATTAATATATACTCAAGGAACACAACCCAATCGAAAATTATCAATTTAATCAAAAATCTCAAAATTCGGCCAATTCTGAGCCTCGGGCCCACATCTCGAAATTCAATAATTTTTATAGCATTAAAAACATCGTCCTCCCACGATTCCATACATACCAAGAACACCAAAATCGGACCATAATTTCCCACTCAAATCCTCAACTTGGTTAAATTTCCAGAATGTTTTTGGTCTGATCACTTAGGAATTGACATAAAAACGAGTTATGAAGTTGAAAATCTTACCTCCAAGTGACTCCCTTGATTTCCCTTCAAATCCCTCTCAAATAGCTCTCAACTCGCATGCAAAAATGGGGAAAATATAAACCAATTTCGCACTTCAGGCCTTTTAAACATTTCGCCCAGCTAAAATAATTCCTTCACTGCGATCACAAACTTTGGCACGCGATTGCAAAGAACAAACTCGCTGCCCCACCAATTTACCTTACGCGATCGCATACAACCTCACGCGATCGCGATTCATCAAGACTTAAACCCACGTGATCGCAAACCCTTCCACGCGATCGCGAAGAACAAAACTCAACTCACACACGCGCCCCTCTAACTCTACGTGATCGCAAACAAGACCACGTGATCGCACTGACCAAACACTCATGCTCACGCGATCGCAAACCATTCCATGCGATCGCGATTAACAAAAATCCTGCCTCACCAATTAACCCTACACGATCGCAAACATTCTCACGCAATCGCGTAGAAGGAAACCAGAACCTTACACCAGCAGCAATCTTCCCAGAATTCAAGCCAAAAGTTGATCCGTTAACCATCCGAAACACACCCGAACCCCTCGGGACCTCAACCAAAAATACCAACATATCCCATAACATCATTCAAACTTAGTCAAGCTCTCAAAACACCAAAAACAACACGAAAACACAAAATTTACATCAAATTCAAGCCTAAAAATTTTGAAACTTCTAAATACGCCAACTACGCCGAAACCAACCAAAACGCCTCCGATTAACCTGAAATTTTGCAGACATAACCAAAATGACATAATGAAACTGTTCCAACTTTCAGAATTCCATTCCGACCTCGATAGCCTATTTTCCAATGCCGATCGGGAATCGCCAAAAACTAACTTCCGCCAATTCAAGCCTAATTCTACACCGGACATCACAAAAATATTCCGAACACACTCCTAAGTCCCAAATCACCTAACGAAGCTATCCGAGCCATAAAATACACATTCCAAAGTTGTTTACCAATAATTCAACTCTCAGTTGACTTTCTAAACTGTTAGGCTACTTTAAAAGGGTAAATGCCTAAACTCTCACCATAACTACTCCGGACCCAAACCAACTGATCCAACACATCAAAAACAAGATAGTGATACATAAAAAATTCAGAAATAGGGGAAATGGGGTAAATCTCATGGAATGACCGATCGGGTCGTTACATCCTCCCCCTCTTAAACATATGGTCGTCCTCAAACGGGTCTAGAAACATACCTGGAGCCTCGAATAAGTGAGGATATCTGCGTTGCATATCTCGCTCGGTCTCCCAGGTGGAATTCTCCACCGGCTGCCCTCTCCAGTGAACCTTCACTGAAGCTATATCCTTAGACCCTAGCTTCCTGACCTGACGACCAAAAATAGCCGCTAGCTCTACCTCATATGACATATCACCCTCGAGCTGAACCGTGCTGAAGTCCAAAACATGGGAAGGGTCACCAACATACTTCCGGAGCATCGAAACATGGAATACTAAATGAATACTTGATAAACTGGGAGGCATAGCAAGCCTATAGGCCACCTCCCAACCCTGTGAAGTACCTCAAATGGTCCAATGAACCTGAGGCTCAGCTTTCCTCTCTTCCCGAATCTCATAACACCCTTCATGGGTGATACCTTCAGAAACACCTTATCCCCAACCATGAAAGACACATCTCGGACCTTCTGGTCCGCATAACTCTTCTGCCTAGACTGCGCCCTGCGAAGCCGCTCCTGAATCAACTTTGCCTTACTCAAAGCATCGTGAACCAAGTCTGTGCCCAATAGCCTAGCCTTGCCCGGCTTAAACCAACCAACCGGAGATTTACACCTCCTACCATACAAGGCCTCATACGGAGCCATCTGAATACTCGACTAATAGTTGTTATTATATGCAAACTCTGCTAGTGGCAGAAACTTATCCCATGAACCACCAAAGTCAATTACACAAGCACGCAACATGTCCTCAAAAATCTAAATGGTACGTTCCGACTGCCCGTCGGTCTGAAGATGAAACGTTGTGCTCAGCTCAACCTGAGTACCCAACTCTCTCTGCACGGCTCTCCAAAACTGAGATGTGAACTGAGTGCCTCTGTCGGAAATGATAGAAACTGGAACCCCATGCAAACGGACAATCTCCCTGATATAAATCTCATCTAACCTCTCCCATGAATACGTAGTACCAACAGGAATGAAGTTCGCGGACTTGGTTAGGCGATCCACAATAACCCATATAGCATCAAACCTCCTCGAAGTCCGTGGGAGTCCAACTACGAAGTCCATGGCGATCCGCTCCCACTTCCACTCCGGAATAACAAACCTCTGAAGCGATCCACCTGGTCTCTATTGCTCATACTTGACCTGCTGACTATTGAGACACCGAGCCACAAACTCCACAACATCCTTCTTCATTCTCCTCCACCGATAATGCTGCCTCAAATCCTGATACATCTTTGCGGCACCCGGATGGATGGAATACCGCGAACTATGAGCCTCTGCTAGAATAAAATCTCGAAGTCCATCTACATTGGGCACGCAAATCCGGTCGTGCATCCTCATGATCCCATCATCACCAATAACCACATCTCTGGCATCACCGTGACGTAACCTGCCCTCAAGAACAAGCAAATGTTGATCATCATACTGGCGTGCTCTAATTTGATCGTAAAGAGAAGACCTGGAGGCTACATAAGCCAACACCCGCACGGGTTCTGATAGATCCAACCTCACCAAATGACTTGCTAAGGCCAGAACATCAAGAGCTAATGGCCGCTCTGCTACTAGAAGGTAAGCTAACCTCCCCAAACTCTCTGCTCTACGACTCAAGGCATCGGCCACTACATTGGCCTTCCCCTGATGATATAAGATAGTGAGGTCATAATCCTTGAGGAGCTCTAACCATCTCCTCTGACGCAAATTCAAGTCCTTCTGCCTCAGCAGATACTGCAAACTACGATGATCAGTGAAAATCTCATACTACACTCCATACAGATAATACCGCCAAATCTTCAAGGCATGAATAATGGAAGCTAACTCAAGATCGTACTGGATAATTCTTCTCGTGCCCTTTAAATTGTCTAGACACGTAGGCAATCACTCTACCGTCCTGCATCAATACCGGTCCCAAGCCAACTCTTGAAGCATCACAATAAACTATGTATGAACCCGAACCAGCAGGAAAAACTAGTACTGGAGTTGTAGTCAATGCTTATTTGAGCTTCTGAAAGCTCTCCTCATACTCATCAGACAATTTGAATAGAGCACCTTTCTGGGTCAACCTGGTCAAAGGTGAAGCTATCGAAGAGAATCCATCCACAAAGCGACGATAATATCCCGCCAAACAAAGGAAACTCCTAATCTCTTTAGCTGAGGATGGTTTGGGCCAACTCTGCACCGCCTCTACCTTCTTTGGATCAACCTGAATCCCCTCACTGGACACCACGTGTCCCAAGAAAGCTAGCAATCCCAGCAAAAATTCACGATTGGAGAATTTCGCATAAAGTTTCTCCTCCCTCAATCTCTGTAACACAACTCTTAAATGCTGAGCATGCTCTTCATGGCTACGAGAATAAACCAGGATGTCATTAATGAGCACAATGACAAAGGAATCAAGATAAGGCTGAAACACATTGTTCATCAATTGCATGAATGCAGCTGGGGTATTGGTCAGCCCAAACGACATAACCAAGAACTCATAATGACCATACCTGGTCCAGAAAGCAGTCTTCGGGATATCAAAATCCCGAATCCTCAACTGATGGTACCTAGATCTCAAATCAATCTTGGAAAATACTCTGGCTCCCTGAAGCTGGTCAAACAAATCATCAATACGGGGCAAAGGATACTGGTTCTTCACCGTAATCCTACTCAACTGCGGATAATCAATACACATACGCATGGACCCATCCTTCTTCTTAACGAACAACACTGGTGTACCCCAAGGTGACACACTAGGCCGAATGAACCCCTTGTCCAGGAGCTCCTGAAGTTGCTCCTTCAATTCCTTTAGCTCCGTTGGGGCCATATGATGTGGTGGAATAGAAATAGGATGAGTGCCTGGCACCAAGTCAATACCGAAATCAATATCCCTGTCAGGTGGCATGCCTGGCAGGTTTGCAGGAAACACATCCAGAAAATCACGGACCACAGGAACTGAATCAATAGCGGGAATCTCACCACCGACATCCCTCACAAAGGCCAAATAAGATAAACACCCCTTTAACCATGCGTCGAGACTTTAGGTAAGAAATCACCCTGCTAGGTATATACTCGGAAGAACCTCTGCACTCAACCCTCGGACACCCTGGCATAGCTAAGGTCACAGTCTTAGCGTGACAATCAAGAACATCATGGCACAGAGATAACAAATCCATGCCCAATATCACGTAAAAATCGACCATCTGAGTAACAGTAGGTCCACTCGGGTCTCCAAACCCCCAATAGATATCATGCATGACCGATACACGTGGTCCACAATAATTGTATCGCCCACCGAAGTCGACACATGAACAGAGGTGACCGGAGACTCACGGGTCACATCCAGAGAAACGACAAAATATGAAGAAACATAGGAATCTGTGGAACCAGGGTCAAATAAAGCCAAGGCATCACGGCAACAGAATGAAACAATACCTGCAATCACGGCATCTGAGGCCATAGCATCCGGCCTGGCTGGAAATGCATACATACGAACCTGACCTCCGCCTGCTCGACCTCCCCCTCTAAGGCGGCCTCTGGCTGACTAACCACCACCCCTGGCTTCCTGGGCAGGTGGTGAGGTGACTGGAGCTGAAGTCAAGGGTTGGCCCCTCTACTGAGAAGATCCACCGGAACGGAGGGGACACTGCCTCCGTATGTGCCCAAACTCTCCTCACTCAAAACAACTACCTGAGGTGGAGGCGGGGACTGATAGAAACCCCTAGCACCTACACGGCCACTGGAAGACTCCTGAATAGATGAACCCTGAAATGGAGGTGCTCGAGCTGCACTCTGAGATGGGAGGGCACCAAATGAAGTACGGCTTGACTGAGAACCACGGGGACCCTGCCCCGAAGATGCACCATTATAAGCTGGGCGGCCTGACTGAGGAGGCATGAATGGATGGCCCCTACCCTGCTGAAACTGTCCCCTGAAGGGAGCACCACTGGAACTGCCCGAACCACGAGGCCTCTTGGCCTCGTTCTCCTCCCGCTCCTGGCACAAACAGACTCAATATCTCGAGCTATGTCAACAACCTGCTCGAATGAAGCACTCGATACTCTCTCTCAAGTCATAAACAACCGAAGCTGATAAAAAAGACCATCTACGAACCTCCTCACCCTCTCCCTATCAGTAGGGATAATCTCAGAAGTATGCCTATCCAACTGGAAAAATCTCATCTCGTACTGAGTGACTGATAACTCTCCCTGGCGCAGCTGCTCAAACTGCCTACGCTGCTCCTCACTGTGGGACTGAGGAACATACTTCTCCAAAAATATCCTGGAGAACTGCTGCCAGGTAAGAGGTGCTGAACCAACCGGTCTATGCCTCTCGAAAGACTCCCACCAAGTAAAGGTAGCACCCGCAAACTGAAAGGTGACCAACGAGACCCCACTAGTCTCCAGAATACCCGCGGTGTGCAGTGTCCTCTAGCACCTATCTAGAAATCCCTGGGCATCCTCTCCCTCTGTACCGCTGAAAGTCAGAGGCTGAAGTCTGCTGAACCTCTCCAACACGCGCTGCTCGTCCTTAGGCATAGCAGGGACCACATAATCCTGAACTGGAGTAGCTGGCTGAGCTGGGGCTGCTCCCGGTGCCTGAATACTCTGTGCATCCTGCTGAGGTGCTCGGGCAGCTGGAATCTGATTGCCTTCCCCGGCCTGAGCTGTGGTGGCAGAAGAAGACATGGAAACGGCTTGAGCCAAACCAGTACACACTGACAATATCTGAGACAGGGCCTCCTGAAGACCCGGAATAACCATAGGCACTGCTTGTGCCTGAGCCTGTCCCGCTGGGACACCATCGGTGGGAAACTGATCATGATCAATAAGGGGATCCTGAGGTACTGCCTTGGCTGCTGTGCGGGCTGGCCCCCTACCTCTACCACGGCCTCGACTGCGGACTCGACCTCCCGCTGGTCTAGTCGGTGACTGGTCATTCTGATCGGTATGGCATGTCCTCACCATCTGTGAGAGAGTGAAGCAACGTAATTTCAGATTTCAAGAATCAATAGATTATCACGAAAGAGTTCAAGAAAGATAGAATGTTTCCTAAAAGATCGGCAACCTCTCGAAGATAAGTACAGACGTCTCTGTACTGATCCGCAAGACTCTACTAAACCTGCTCATGGCCGTTGAGTCCTATGTAAACTAGGGCTCTGATACCAAACTGTCACGACCCCAAATCCCAACCGGCCGTGATGGCGCCTATCGTGGAACTAGGCTAGCCGACTACCGCGTGTTCACATCTTTTTGAAAATCCCATTTAAGTTTCAAGCATTCATAACAATATCAGAAAGTTCTTAACATAATAGGCAAATTTTATATACAGTACTGCCATCCCCAAAACCCGGAGCCAACATGTCATGAGCATCTAGTGAAATAAGCCAAAATAAAGTGTTATGATACAAAACTCCAAACCAGGCTAAATACAACAGGAAGGGAAAGCAGAGATGCTACGAATGCTGAACAGCTACCTCTATATCCCCACAATCCGGCTCCGCTGTGATATATATATAAAAGCTAACGCTCGATATCTGCTCCTGAATCTGCACACAGAGGTGCAGGGAGTAATGTGAGTACGCCAACTCAGTAGTAATGGAAATAAATCAAGTCTAAGTAGCAAGGAATCACATAAAAATTAATGTCATCAAGTCACAATATACACAGCCTTACTTTCCAATAGTATACATATATATACAAAATCGTCATGCCTTAGAGATCAACTTCACAAAAGTCCTTAAAACAATGCACATTTTTAACCACTTTAAAACAAGGATTTGGTATGCAAATGAATGTAGTAAAATCATAAGTATCCCCTCGGGCAAAAACATGTTTAATAATCAGCCCCTCGGGCATGCCTCACAATCCCTCAGCACCTTACAATCACTCAGCACCTCACATCCACTCATGCCTCCCAATCACTCAATCACCCGCACTCGGTGCGCTCACTGAGGGTGTGTACAGACTTCGGTGGGGCTCCTTCATCCCAAGCGCTAATATCACTCAACACCTCACAATCACTCTTGGCCCTCGGCCACACTTGGTGGAACCACTCGAAAATCCCCTCGGGCAAAGTAATAGAAGGGGTTACTCGACCCGAAAACATCATTTTAATGATCATGTAGTGTAAATCAGGGTTTCAAAACAAATAGTATGCACAATGATGCTGAGTAAAATCATCAACAGGTAGTGAAGAAAACAACAGTAAAATGCCCTCAAAGGGGTAGATCCGCACGAGGCCCCAAACACGGCTTACAGCCCAAATATTTCACAAATCTTTAGAACATAATTTAACATAAGATTATGAGTAAAATATGCAACTCATTAGTTGCCGCAGAGAGGACCTAGTCCAATCCAAAAATCAGTACGCGCAACATGTTCGTCATCTGACATGTGTGCCATTCCAAATTCAGTGAGAAAATAATGCGGTCCGGGGTTCCATACCTTCAGGACAAGATTTAAGACCATTACTTACCTCTACCGGGCCGCGACACTAGTCCGCTATGCCTTTGCCCGTCAAATTGGCTCCCGATTACTCCGAATCTAGACCAAACCAGTTCAACATCATTAATATATACTTGATCACGCTCAACTATGTTTTGTAGAAGACTAAGCGGGCGTTGCAAATATAATCCTGGGGT
>ML410507.1:0-26022 GCA_005239525.1 Nicotiana knightiana
ATATATATATATATATATATATATATATTTGGATCGGGCTGCACGCCACAGCGGTTTGTGTGGATACATGGTGGAGTGAGAGTGCTGAGTGTGAACATTGAATACTGATAATCGAGTCACGAGTGACTGAGAGACCTTACTTATGAGTGGCACTATGTCTGAGAGGTTGTTACATTGTGAAATTCATTATTTTCTCACTCTTCTTTACACTGAGCCTTTTAATAAAAGAAAATTACTATTTTATAAAAGTTTTGAATGGATAACTGGAATATGTGTAGTATATGGTCGATGTAGACCTTAACCCGATTTATTTACCTTTGTTGGCACTTATTTTGTGAAATTATGATTTAAATGCTTGTCACTGCACTCAAGTCTTTAGTTATGGTTGTTACTTACTGAGTTGGCGTATTCACGTTACTCCCTGCACCTTGTGTGCAGATTCAGGTACTGGGGCAGAGTGATAGTTGAGCTACCCCATTTGGAGCATTGTTTGGAGATTGTGAGGTAGCTGCTCGGCGTCTGCAGCCTACTCTTTCTCCTTCCTACTCTGTCATTTTACTTTACTTCCCAGACTTGTTGTAGTAGAGAATTTGTATTAGATTGTATCACTTCTTAGATGCTCATGACGGTTGACTCCAGATGTTGGGGTTGTGTTTAGACATTCCGATCATTTTTATTGTTTGAAATGCTTAAAAGTGGAAATTATTATGAAACATAGGATGATTTATGTATTAAATAGGAACCTTATGATATTTTTAGTAAATTTGGCTAGCCTAGTACCACGATATGCGCCATTACGGCTAGTTTAGATTTGGGGTCTTGCAATTATATAATGACTCAGCTCTTCTATGTGTTTCTTATACTACTGTTGCAGAGTAATAAATGCAGAAATTTAAAAATACAAGGATTTTTACGTGAAAAACAGCCGGCTCAAAAGCCGAAAAAATCACGACCTAATACCCAGTAAGATTTTCTCCAAACACTTCACTACAACTCTGAGCCAACAACAAAGTTTACAAACTCTTGCAAACCTAAGGATTAACTCTAACCCTTATAGAAACCGGCCACATGCTGTTGCGACTGCTTCAAGTTAACTCTAACTTGAACAACTCGAGTTTACAACCTCTTGCAAACCTAAGGATTAACTCTAACCCTTATAGAAACCGGCCACATGCTGTTGCGACTGCTTCAAGTTAACTCTAACTTGAACAACTCGAGTTTACAACCTCTTGCAAACCTAAGGATTAACTCTAACCCTTATAGAAACCGGCCACATGCTGTTGCGACTGCTTCAAGTTAACTCTAACTTGAACAACTCGAGTTTACAACCTCTTGCAAACCTAAGGATTAACTCTAACCCTTATAGAAACCGGCCACATGCTGTTGCGACTGCTTCAAGTTAACTCTAACTTGAACAACTCGAGTTTACAACCTCTTGCAAACCTAAGGATTAACTCTAACCCTTATAGCAACACGTCATAGGCTGTTGCTACTACGTCAAGTTAACTCTAACTTGAATAATACAACTCAGGTACCTAGTACAATTTGCTTATGAGAAAGCTGAAAGCTACAACTCAAAACACCTACTACACTTTGAACTAGAAATAAAGAAAGATACATAAAACTCTTTATGAAGCTGGTTCTTCTATCTAGTTCATGTAGCTTCAGGATCGCACTCTTGAAGCTCACATGAATTTCTCGCAAAATGACTTGCTATTTTGCTCTCAATTCTTGTTTAACATCAATATGTGTGCATCACCTGTAAAAGAGAATACAACTGATATTAATAGAGTTAGTAGAATAAGGATTAACTAGAAGTCTAATGCTTTACTCTTCCTTGGTGGAAGAGTTCTAGTCAACTTCAACTTCTAATTCTTCCCTTATCTTGGATAGAGTTCTCTTTATTTAAGGAGTCCTGCTCCTTATCAAATTTGCAACCTTTTCGTTCAGGGATTATTAGAAATAACCATTTATACTTATCCCTTTCATGTGCATGCCTTTTACTTGATTCTGTCCGTCACCCGTGTTCACTGTCCATGGACCTGGTTCATGCATGTGTTACTTTGTCAATCATCAAAACCAAAATCACTCAGGTCAACAAATTCCCCCTTTTTGATGATGACAAACTCAATGCTTTTCATAAGCATGGAACCTGTTTCAACTCAGCCCAACATCGACACAATGTTAGAACACTTTTCATTTAAATTCACAAATCAACAAGGACCAGGTTCATTAGGTTATAAACATCATAGTCCAAAGCAAAGGCACACCTTATCTCCCCCCTTTTGGCATTTTCGAAAAGTTACATATTTAAGTTAAGTAACCAGATTTTAGCAGATATCACTCATGGCCACTGGGGCTACTTCAAATACAATCATGGATTCAATTTTCTATTTATCAATCTAAGGATATTAGCCATCTAAGAAATATCAACAAACAATTAGATCAAAAGCAGTGAATTTCATTGATTGATAAGATCCTACCACAAAGCATAAGAAGAAACAAAAACATAGAACCATGAGCAAAAACAGAGAGATCCCACTTGGGTCACTAGTTACAACCAGGCTAGGAAGGATTTAGGACTTGGGAGGACCAGGTTCCTAGTTCTTGGCTTTAAGCAGTTTCAACATATCTTAAGGAATACCACTATTTTTCTCTTTCTTACTTTGTAAGCTCACACTTGATATATTCTCTCTCAGCCTCTACTTCAGCAACCTAGCCTTCAATCGTTCAATTTTAACATTCTTAAGTATTTTCTTCCATTATTTGAGCCTTTTTGCTCTTTTTGGTAGACGTGGTTGTTTTAGTCGCAACTGAACCCTCTGCCACAACTTTTGTTTCTTGAGAAATCTTTCTCTTTTTGGCACTAGGTATGGTTACTTCCATATCTTTATCTTCATCATTATGTACCAGGTTCATCTCCTCAATCTGGACTACTCTACTTGGCTTACTAGTTTTTTTCTTTTCGAAATGACTTTCTTGGCACTCTCAGCTAAGGCCTTTTTACTTTGTCCTTCCTCTACTTCTTCTTCTTTTGATTATATCTATCTGACACCTTTTGCAGAAGATTGAGACTCTTGTCTACTTTAGCAAGAGAAGGAACTACTTCATGAAGCCGTTTCCATAACCTAACCAACCAATCTGCTGCACTTCTATCACCAGAACCATCACCCATCTCCTCTAATTCTATCCTCATACTTCCATTCATAGTCTCCTCATTATCACTAATCTCTTTACTCCATACCACCATTGCACATGTCTCATCATGTAATCTATAACCAATGGGTGAATCAAATCCAGCCACTTGTTCTTCCACCCTTCCCCTCGCATCAGCCTCAACACCCTCGCTCTCCTTTTATTTTTACTTTTAACTTTTTTTTACCGCCAATATCTTTAGTAACAACATTTCCCTTTTCAATACTAGTCACACACCCAATAAGAACAAACCCATTCTCAAGATTTTCTGCAATTTCAGAACCAAACTCAGAGGTGAGAAACCTAGAGGTTACATGTTCAGTTTCAGAAGAAACTGGTTCTTCCCCCTCAGTCGCAGACTAGATCATCAGAATTCTATGGTTCTTATTCTTTACTGGCTTGTAGCATTTCACTCAATTTCTTAGCTTGTTCTCTATTGGCCACTGTGTTGCATGCAATCATTTTGATATACTTTTTCTTGGAGGTTTGGGTGGTTGAAAGTGTGGGTGAAAATTCTTTGGGTGTTGAGGAAGGGCTTTCAAAGTTTTTGGGATTCTCATGGGTGTTTACCATTTGATCAGTTTAGAAACTTGAGAGAAATAGAGAGAGTTTTGAGGTTTTGGAGATTTTGATCTTTCGAAAAAAATTGAGATAAGAGGGTAAGGTCAGATCAATTTAAATATGAAAAGGTTGAGTGTGTAACAACAACTTTTTGGAGGTTAGAAGTCTTTTCATCTTGGGAGTTTCAGTTTGAAGAGGCGTCAGACTCTACCCCAAGTATTTCGACAATTATGGTGCATGTGACTCTTGATCAAACTAGTTCATTTGTAGCTAATTGGTTCAAAAGTAGTTTGGGGTAAAGTGGGACTCTTTTTAGTTCATGATCCATATGTAGTTATTTCAAATTATGCAGAGTGTAGAATACATACCTTAGAAGCTCGATGAACCAGGTTCTTCACTGAAAGTTCTCTTGTGTAAGATTGAGTTTTTCCAAGAAAATAAGGATAATATCATTAGACATCACTGAGACATTTTAGCACATGGAACAAGAGTATACTAATAAAAGTATGAGACTGAGCAATATCTAATCTGATTATTTACAAAATTCACAAATTATCTAAACAATCATTGAGTTAGAACTGGTTCCACTTAGGTGATCTTAATCATCCCTGATTCTAACCTGTTCCATTCAAAGTGATCTCTACTTAGAGATTTTGTGAATATATCAGCTATTTGCTTGTCAGTAGGAAAAAAATCCACAGGTGATCAAACCCTTTTCATAGTTGTCCCTTAAAAAGTGATGCCTAACATCTATGTGCTTAGTTCACTTGTGATGAACCAAGTTCTTGGTCTTACTAATTGTACACAACAAGTATCAGTTGAAGATCAGGATCGAGGACGACCAATTGGAAGCCCCCTCGGGCTCGGTGTATCCTAGCAGAATCTTAGCGAAGGAATCGAGGCTTCCAGAAAGAGAGCCAAGGCCAAACAAAGAAAGGTATTAACCGTACATAGAAAATCATAGAAATATCCTGAGGCGTAACATACTTCGAAGTGACCAAAGGATGGACCGAGGACAGAATCCTCGGGAACTTGTGAGCAAAGAAGGGTTCGACAGGCACACAGGGCCGGTAGAGGCACCCCGGCTATCTGAGTACAACTTCAACATCGATGTTTCACTCATCGTATCGGCCACAAGTAAGATCAGGGATAACAGGTGGCCAAAAACCATGCTATCAGACCCTTCACAGAGGAACCCCAACTTGATATGCGAATATCACGATACCCACGGTCATAGGACTGAGGATTGCAGATAGCTTCGAGAAGAGGTGGCCCGACTAATTAGCAAAGGACACATTCGAGAGTTCCTCAGCGACCGAACTAAAAACCAATTTCTGGAAAGAGAGGCAAACAATAAAAATGAAACAGAAGAACCATGACACATCATCCACATGATTATTGGTGGAGTCGACGTCCCTCAGGGACCTATTTTTAAGCGAACGAAAGTATCCATCACCAGGGAAAAGCGAACCCGGAGCTACATACCTGAAGAAGCCCTTTCATTCAGCGAAGAGGACATTGAGACCTTGTCTCAACCTCATAATGACGCATTGGTAATTTCTTTTCTTTTGAATAAATTTCAAATTAAACGTGTGCTCGTGGATCCAGGTAGCTCGGCCAACATAATTCGATCGAGGGTGGTAGAGCAACTCGGGTTGCTCGACTAGATCGTGAACGCCTCTCAAGTCTTCAACGGATTCAACATGGCGAGCGAGACAACGAAAGGGGAAATCATCCTCCCAGTAAACGTGGCCGGCATAATTCAAGATACCAAGTTTCATGTCATCGAAGGTGACATGAGATACAATGCATTGCTTGGAAGGCCATTGATTCACAATATGAGGGCGGTGCCGTCAACCCTTCATCAAATGATTTTCCTACGAAGGATGGAGTAAAAAAAATATACGGAGAGCAGCACGCAGCAAAAGAAATGTTCGCAGTGCATGATATGGCACCGACACCTTCTACATCGAAGGAGCCAAAATATCAATCACAAACTACATCCTCTTATGAACGAATAAAGGACCGTTCCGCGTCCTCGGAACGGATAACCAAAGCATATCAAGACTTGAACGCCACCTCAACTAAGGTACAATCCTCTCCCTCTTTCCTTCACACTTTACACTAACCTGTGTGCAGGTGTTCGATTGAAAGGAATCGAAGCACTCTCTAGCTCGAAGGCCTTAGGTTTTAAAGCATGCGTTGCGCTCTTTTTCCCTCACGTCGGATTATATCCCAAATGGGTTTTACCGATGAGGTTTTTAATAAGCCAACATCCATATGCTACCTAAGGAAAACTCACCAAGTATTCAAGGCTTCTATTAGATCAACCTCAAATACTGAGGGGCATCCTCCCGGGAGATCGCTAAAACATGCCGAAGAGGGTCTCGACAAGAGAACAATGTATAGGACCAAATGGTCGAATGAACCGTGTCCACATAGATTAATCGAACCCTCGATGGTGAAAAATGTGTACTTGTACCAAGTAATCGGAGAAGAATCTTTTATCATCAAAACACTTTACGCATCAAATAATTTTGCTATTTTCACAAGAAACGGCCCAGGGCCAAAAATTTACCGACCACTTGGGAATTGTCCTTGACAGTCACCCCATCGAGTCGCCAAAAAGTCGAAGCCATAAGACCTTAGGGACGGTAAATTTGAGCACGTAAGCCCTCCGTGAGGCAATATCACCAATGTAAGCCCTCCATGAGGCAATATCAACAATACAAGCCCTCCATGAGGTAATATGAAATCCGACTCGGGGACTGCCCTCGACTGCCGGCTTATCAAGCTATCTAACTCGAAGCCGTAAGATCTCAGGGCCGGCAACTTCGAACTCATAAGCCCTCCACGAGGCAATATCAACGACATAAGCCCTCCATGAGGCAATATCAACTCTGACTCAAGGACTGTCCTCGACAGTCAACTCATAGCCGTAAGACCTCAGGGCTGGCAACTTCAAACTCATAAGACCTCCACGAGGTAACGTCAAAACTGTAAAACCTCAAGCAAGGCATGTACAAATTTGTGAGGCCTTAAAAAGGCATAATCCCGATATCAAAGTCAAGGCTATATATCAAACTTGTAAGACCCTAAAAAGGCATACCCTCGATATAGACGCCATGGCTATCTCACCGGGGACTAAAGGCTACGTCTAAATACGATGACCACCGTCATAAGGCTCCGACCAAACTAATGCGACTCGAAGACGTCCGAATGTTGCCATAAAATCACAGGCCTCCAATTACTTCGAAAAAACTTCAAAAAGAACTGGTTAAAGGTCGTACCGACCTAATGCGTAAGAGCCCAAGTCGCCAGCTACACTAAAGGTCGTACCGACCTAACGCGTAAGAGCCCAAGTCGCTAGCTACAGGTCGTACCGACCCAAAGCGCCTCAGAGCCGATTTATAAACCTGAGGGCCGTTGAGCTCGAGTAAAAAACTGACTCGGAGACTAAGCCCAAAATGGTTAACTAAAGCACCTTAGGGCCAAATACGTAAGAGCCCAAGTCACCAGCTACAGGTCGTGCCGACCCAAAGCACCTCAGGGCCGATTTTAAAAACCTAAGGGCGGATGATCTCTAGTTGAAATCCGATTAGGAGACTGATCCCGAAATGGTTAACTAAAGTGCCTCAGGGCCAAAAGCGTAAGGGCCCAAGTCGCCAGCCTAAAAAGCCTCAGGGCCAATTTATAACCCCAAGTGTTTCATTTCTAAGTCCTATTAATCGGACTAATCATCGACATGCATCAAAGCATATTCCAAGAGACCGGAAAAGAAACAAGGAATAACGAAAGGCGTTTTATATACGATAAAAGTTTACAAAGCATATTTACAAAGCAAAAAATAGGAGCCCTTTCACAGGGAAAGAGAATAGCAAAAACCTAATCTACAGCTGGGGTGTGCCTTCAACGGCTTCCTCGGAGGTTATACTTTCAGTGGCTTGGCCCTCGGCCCCCGGGTCTTCAACGACCTCTTCCCCCTTGGGGATTTCACCCTCATCTTCATCATCTTCCAAGCCACTACTCGAATCATCTTCGGAAGCAAGCAGTGCCTCCGATTCCTTTTCGAGGGTCTTTACCTTCTCGATCTCAGCAGGCAAATCGAGGCCCCCTGCATGAATATACTCGAGAGCCTGCCTCCGAGACTTTAATTGGGCAAGCTCCAGGGCTCAGGCAAGTTTAAGCTCGACCTCCTCAGCTGCTTTCCTGGCCTGGGCATTTGCAACAACAACATCGACTTTATACGAGCCTATGAGTGCATCGGCTTCAGCCTTAATTGAAGATAGAGAGGTGACCAATTCAGCATAGAGGTCCTTAGATTTTCTACTTTCAGCCTGGCATCACAAAGGCAGTACTCAATCGAGGTCAACTTCCCTTGGAGGGCGTCTCTCTCAGAGGTTATCTCGCTCACACACTGCCTGAATCCAAGGATCTCAGCATCCCTGGCTCTGAATCCTTCCCACATCAGGACATCTTTGTCCTTAAGCTGTGAAGATCACCCCGATAAGGGTTAAGTATTGATATCAATTACAAAAACAAAGCACATGAAGGCTATGTTACTTTCTCATCAAGATCTCCCGTTCCCGGGATACCGTTTCTAAACGAGCTCGGAGGCCAGTGTCACTTCCTCCTTTTGGGCGAGGAGAGCCCTGAGCTCATCCGACTCCGATAAAAGACTCCTAAACTCCCTCTCGTAATGGTTCAGCTCAGACTGAAACTTGGCTGTGGTCCTATTGTAAAGCACTTTCTCCTGAAAGAAGGGGAGTCAGAGAAATGACAATCAAAGCTCGAAACAATCGACAAAGAAATTACCTGTTTGGAAAGCTTTTCATCTTCCTAAAAAAATAAGCAAGTCATTATGTTCGGAATTCTTCTCGGCCATAGTGAAGAGCCCCTCAGCTATGTCTTTCCCTCCGAGGGGCACCCTCGCGCCGAAAGGTTCTATATTTGAGGCATCCCGTATCTCCATCGGGGAAAATCTTGAAACCGACGGAAAGTCACCTATATCACTAACCCCAACTAGGTCAATCGGGGCCTTCGGCTCATAATTAGGCTTCCGTAACTCATCCACCGGCTGCCCTTCGGCCCGGAGAATATTTCGATCGACAATCGGATTTGGGGAATCATCCGATCTACCCTCGAAAACCTCTTCGATCCCAGGTAAGACGACATCATCGACTTCTAATCTAGGAGCCCTCGACTCAATAGTCAACAAATCAGCAAAGGCAGAAGCAATTATGCTTTCACTTCCCTCGGTTGATATCAGGGAATCTTTTTTCTCGTCTAAGGCCGTGGAGTCAACCTTAGACCTTTGCACTATAGCCCTCTTTGGCTCCAGAGGCTCGGATGACGATTCCCTCTTCCTCTTCATCTCTTCATTTTGGTTTGGGATATCTGCTTCCCTAGGCAATGCTTCTCTCGTCAAAGAGGCCTCCCCTAGTCCTGCATAAACACAAGAAGTCAGAATATATTTGGGGGGTGTCTCTTTTAAATAGAACTCAGGTATTCCAAAAGGAAAGGTCCCACCATGATTTTTAGCTTCCCATCGACCCTTGGCTAGGTCGCGCCACACTGGAATCAAATCCGAGGTCCTAACTCGAACAAAGTAGCTCATCCAACCCCTGTCCTTGCCATCATCGATGGAAGCAAAGAAAACCCTCGAGGCCCGACGTTGAAGTTTAATCAGACCACCCCGATAAAGTAGGGGACTATGCATCCTAATCAGGTAGTCAAGGGAGAAGAGAATCCCCTCGACCATATTTGTAAAATGCCTAATAGTGTAAACAATTCACCAAAATGATGGGTGAATCTGGCTGAGTGTCACTTGATATCGCTTGCAGAAATCGAGAACGACGGGGTCTATAGACGATGAAAACGGCCCTACCGGGCCTAGGGTAAATGGATAGGTGTACACACTGAGGAAGCCGTTTTTGTGGGTTGCTATATCTTCCTCCCGAGAAGGAATCTTCACTTACATCGCATCTCCCCAGCGGCAGTCGGCCTTCACTTTCTCGATGTTTGTTATTAGGCTAACATATCGGGATACGGGTTCACACCCCCCGGCTTCGAGGAAGGTTTATCGACCTTAAAGTCAGAGGTCATTTCGCAGGTCCGGGGATGCACTCCTTGAGATTTGGGGGAAAAATTGCCTTTCCCGTAAAGGAACATGAAGAAGAGGGGGCTTTACCATCTTTTGGAATAGTTTTGGAGGCCTTCGTCATTCCTGCTGAAAGATTTCGAAGGAAACGAGAGGAAGCTGATCAGAAAGATACACAAGAAAGAAGTAATGAAAGGCTATTTTTAGAAAAGATTAGAAGAAGTAATGAAATGAGAGGGGAAGAGGGAGGAGTATTTATAGGGGCCAACTGCGCACATTGAGGAAAGCCAAAAGGCAGCCAACCGCCGTGATAAATTCGAATCTTTTCAAGAACTGAGCATATATGGCTTATGAGCATCTCTCACATCAGTTGCTTACGTGGAATGACTGTCAGGATAATGAAAGCATTAAAAAGTTGATAAATTCAAATCGTTTCTTGTCTTTTTATTCCAAGAAATGCGGGGACTATCTGTATACGGTAAAATCGGGGAAGCCCGATTTTAAGGCCCCTACAGCATTCCGAGCCTCGACCTCGACTGTATCGGAGCAGAATCTGAAGTTTAACCCCGAGGTGCACTACTCGAGGAAACATTCCGAGAGGTCGACGCACCTCGAGGCAGGGCAAAATTCGAAGATCATCATGAAAATGCGGGAAATTCCCAAAAGGCACGTGATTAAAGCTGACCAAGTACACAAAATAGTACAAGCCCGTACCGTGACAATAAATGGTTGTACCAGCCATCTCTCTTTTGTAATAATTACACATGTACTATGTTGGGATTCCCCATCATATATAAAAGGGACCCTTGTCACTTTGTAAGGGGCATGATATTCAATACAAGAACAAGAACATCATCTGCTCTCTAACTAAAACATTCTCTACAATTGTTTCATTGATGTATTGCTTCGCATTTATTGTGTTCATTTGTTGTTCTTATTTATTACTCGTTATTAATCATAAATAGGCCATATTTAAGGCCTTCAATACTGTTATATCATTCTCGATAGCCCCTTTTCAAGCTCCTACGCTCGACCTCGAGGCCCATACCGACCAATCTCGAGACCAACCCCTCTGCTGCTCGGCTTGTATAATCTCGTTACCCTACGCTCTTATTTTATTTTCTCACTTCTCGCGTAGCATCTACTGCATAAACAACTGGTATTACAATAGGTCACATATTTTTAGAACCACATAATCAAATATAATTGTAATTACCATTTTTCAGGTAAACAGAGTGAGAATCAGTCTTACCTACCCTTCTAACAAGACTACAAGCAAATGTAGACAAGAACTCCATTTACCTTGTTGGCATTTCCAATTATCTCACCTTTCTTCCCATTTCCAAAGGAGACATTACCTCCTTTAAGGTCCTCAAGTGGAAGGAATTGGTTCTCGCTTCCTGTCATACACTTTGAGCAACCACTATCCATTTACCATATTTGGTTGCTCCCCTTCACTTGGACCTACAAAAGGAAATCAGGGGTTAGTATTAGGAACCCAAGTTAGTTTGGGTCCCTTTCTATAGACAAAAGGATAAATCAAATTCTTTTTAGCCCAACTTGGCAACCTGTTTTTCCTTAGAACCAAATTTTTGTTCTTTTGACTTGCCTTCTCTTTTCCAGTGCATTCACTTTTATAGTGAACAGTATTACCACAGTGTGTGCAAATCTTGTTCTTAGGGAATGCGAGGTAATTTCTTTTAGGATTCCACTTAGGTGCAGAGTTCCCAAAGCCAAGTCCTCTTCTGTTGCTACTATGATGGTTTTGTAGCCATGAAAGTGCATCAGAGGACTTGTTCCATTTACAAGTTCTGTCTAGATCATGCTTAACTTTAGTCAAGTCTTCCTTCAAGGTTCTTACCAATTCATCCCTTTTGTAAAGCTCATATTTTACCTTTGCTAGATCCTTTTATAGCGAGAGTAGTGAGAGTTGTGTGTCACTAGCTATTTCTTTACCTGTTCCTAACTTCAATTTCAGATTTTCAGATCTAAGTTCTAAAACAGCTGTATAAAATGCATGAACCTGATTCTTCAAAGCAGTATTTTCCTTTCAGTTTTACAAATATTTATTTCCAGGTTTGTACATTCTGCTATTAAAAAGTTACACTTTTTTGACAACTGTTCTTTTTCAGAACTTATATTCTTAGATTCATCAATTTAAATTAGCAACAATTCTGATAGTCTATCTTTAGAAAGGAGTTTAATTTTATCCTTACGGTCCAGAAAACTTATCTCAAATTCTTCATCAGGTTCATCTTCAGATTCTCGAACTGTTATAAGAGTCCGTTCAACATTATCATCAATGTCCTCATCTGAACTATCTTTCCAAGTAGCAACCGTTGCTTTGGATAGCCTTTTGTTGTAGTTCTTCTTGCGAACCTGTTCCTTCTTTCAAATTGCTCCTTTTTTCACTCGACTTCCCACATAGAACAATTCTTGATCATGTGGTTCTTTTTACCACATTTGAAGCATCCATCAGTCATCTGCAAGTGATCTCTTCTCGTCTCCTTCCACAAAGAATAGTAGTGATCATTGAATAGTGGTGGCCTAGTGGTGGATTTCTCTTTTTACAGTTTTCAGGTAGTGCACTCATGTTGATCTTTTCCTAAGGTGTTAGCCTCTTCAAGGATAACCCGCTCTGAACAATTGATGTTTGATACTTCAATATCACACAAGAGGGGGGGGGGGTGATTTGTGTGATGTTCAATTTTTCGCGTGCAAAGATTATAGAATGACCCTGTTCTTCTATGTGTTCTTTATACTACTGTTGCGGAATAATAAATACAAAAATTAAAGAATATAAGAATTTTTACGTGGAAAATACTCGGCTCAAAAAATGAAAAAATCACGGCCTACTACCCAGTAGGATTTTCTCCAAACACTTCACTACAACTCTGAGCCAACAACAAAGTTTACAAACTCTTGCAAACCTAAGGATTAACTCTAAGCCTTATAGCAACCGGCCATAGGCTGTTGCGACTGCTTCAAGTTAACTCTAACTTGAACAACTCGAGTTTACAATCTCTTACAAACCTAAGGATTAACTCAAACTCTTATAGCAACACGCCATAGGCTGTTGCGACTACGTCAAGTTAACTCTAACTTGAATAATATAACTCAGGTATCTAGTACAATTTGCTTATGAGAAATCTGAAAGGTACAACTCAAAACACCTACAACACTTTGAACTAGAAATAAAGAAAGACATATAAAATTTTTTATGGAGCTGGTTCTTTAATCTGGTTCGTGTAGCTTCAGGATCACACTCTTAAAACTCATAGGAATTGCTCACAAAATGCCTTACTATTTTTCTCTCATTTCTTGCTTAACTTCAGTATGTGTGCATTGCATGTAAAAGAGAATGCAATTGATATTTATAAAGTTAATAGAATAAGCATTAACTAGAAGTCTAATGCTTTACTCTTCCTTGGTGGAAGAGTTCTAGTCAACTTCAGCTTCTAGTTCTTCCCTTATCTTGGATAGAGTTCTCTTCAAGCAAGGAGTCTTGCTCCTTATCAAATATGCAACCTTTTCGTTTAGGGATTATTAGAAATAACCACTTATACTAATCCATTTCACGTGCATGCCTTTTGCTTGATTCTGTCTGTCACCTGTGTTCACTATCCATGGACCTGGTTCATGCATGTGTTCCTTTATCAATCATCAAAACCAAAATCACTCAAGTCAACACAATCACATGTAAATTATAATTATATATAATAAGCCTAATTTGGTGATGTAGGAAATAAGAAAAGTCTAGCAGAACAAGTTAAAATGCAAAGTGTAAATGATATTGTCGGTGTATATAGGTTTTGATCTTATATAGTAAAGTATATGATTAGATGGTCTTGAACCTAAGGCATATTGTCTGCGGAATAGTCTTATTAAAACGCTCTCGTTAACCAATCAAATTAGAGGAAGGGATCAGACATGATCAAGAGAAAGACCTTAATCCTATGAATTAGATTAATAAAAACATATCTAACAAATGATAATGCAATGTTATTATTTGGTTCCTGAAGTTTGCTTTTAGATGAACTAATTTTAGTCAAGTGCTTAAGTTTCAAGTCTTGTCAATTTCTGATACCAAATCTAAGTGGCGAGTATATACATACATAATGTATACATATACAATTATATGGTATTATTTTAATTACAGGGGTGATGGTGGTCCATCAAGTATACTGCTTATTTTCCTTGCATATCAAGCAATCTCCATCTCTCTCTTCTTTCTTTATTTATCTCTTCGTATTTCTCTAAGCGACAATACATGCCAAAAGAGTCATGATTACTACTCCAGCTCAAAACCCATGTGAATTCCTATCATTTTATTTCCTTTAACTAAATTATCTTTTGTTTTGTCTCACAAAGGAGCCTGCATTTGTTTTCTATTTCTTTTTCAGAATTAAATTTAAAAAAAAAAAAAACAGAAGCTCTTTTCAGTAAGAGAATCGAATAAATACATGAAACGTACTAGTAGTACTTTGTGAGCTAATTACCAAAGACAGTTGGAGTATAAATAAATATTCCTTTGCAAAGTACACAAAAGGGATTGTTTCGTTGTATCTTACTGTATGTTTATTTGATCAAATTTATGCATAATATTCTATCAACTGATTTTTTTAAGGAATACAAACTGATGTGGTATACTGGTGTTGTATAACCATACTTTATTTTATATTTGCGTTTACGGCTTGTTTGGATGATTGTTACATATTGTATTGTATCGTATTGTTACTTTAAATACAATGTATGTTTTGACTGTTACTTAATTTTATTGTATCGTATTAAATTCGTGGTTACGTAACGATGAACAGTGCCACGTTATGTAACGACAGATTAGGTGTGGTCGCGTCGTTACCTAGTTTTTTCCTCTCATTTTGCCCTTCTTTATTATTAAATAAACATATTTTGTCCTTTACCCTACTTTTTTATATAATAATTCTGCTTCGTATCCTATTTTTTCTGAGTAAGGTTGCAAGTTTATTCTTCATATTTTTGGTGCGTAACATCATAAAACGACGGTAAACGATACAATCTATGCAAATATTATATTCATCAGATAATACAATACGATACAATACAATATAATACGATACATTATGAAACAATATGTAACAACTATCCAAACAAGCCGTTAATGTCTATGAAGTGATAATGCAATTTTTCTTTAAAATTTACAAGGTAATATAAAAGATAATTATAAGTAATTATCAAGTTAATAAAATTAGTGAGATAGAACTCTCACCAACAAGGTGAAAATTCGTGTACGTAGCCAACCAACTAGACTACTAAGAATCCCCGATACATGTTAAATTATATAGATAGTATAAAATATTATGTATATATATATATATGTATATTACTCCTACTAAATTGTTTGTTTTTTAGTTATAAAGTGAGGGAATACAGAAAGCGAGGTGTGGCTGTGCTTTTGTGAAGGGGGTTCCGAAGCTTTTGCTTTAGTAGTCAAGGGGACTCGAAACAAAGGTGTAAGAAGCTTGCTTTAGAGCTTTACAAACAAAGATAGAGAGAGACAGGAAAAAACCGACTCAGATTTTCTTTCTTTCTGTTTTCTCTCTCACACAGACAAACATAGACAGAGAGGAAAACACCGTGTGCTTAAATTAGCAAAGGAAGTTAAAGGTAAGGCATATAGTTACACAAATAGAGATAGATAGAGTTATACTTTTTCTTTATATCTCTTAATTTTGGCTTCAGTTAAAGTAAGAGGGAATTCTGGTGTCCTCCAGCCTCCAGGGGTTAAAGTTGGTTTTATATATCTTCATTCCTCAACCCCTCCTTATTCTTCTCTCTTCTTTTCTTTCACCTCTTCTTCTCTCTTGGACTTTAATTTCCAGTTTATTTTCTCCTGAGACTTGTTACTATTTATGCTTTTACTTAATTTATACATTAATAGAGATATATCAATCCATATTTAACTTGAATTATGTATGCTAGCTGCTAGCTTTTATAGGATTTTATCTTCTTGTTGAAGGGAGGGATCTTGGATTGTATTAATTATTCTTTTCGTCTTCTGAAACATTGGTTTTAGTCAACAGGATTCTTGATATCAAAGGGTATTGCTTGCATACCAAAGTTGTCATGAGGATCATATGGAAGATTAATTTTCAGCTGAGTTGATAGTCTGTCTACCAATAAACAAAAAAACAAAAAAGAAGAAGAAGAAGTCATGAGTAAGAGTAGTCATCAGTTGGGATCTATTAGTAGTTGTGATCTTATTGATGCAAAGCTTGAAGAGCACCAATTGTGTGGATCTAAGCAGTGTCCTGGTTGTGGACACAAACTCGAAGGAAAGCCGGTACAGTTTATTTTACTTTCATTAATAGTAATTAATATTCTTTGCTTCCTTACAAAGATTTCAATAATAATAATTTAATCATGCTTGCTACTCCTGATGCTGCTTCATTAATATTATTACTGGAATATTTCTTTCTCTAAGGAAATAATATATACTACTAGTAATTAAATGTGGTCATTTCAAAAGGGTGTCTGCTTGTTTTGATACTTATATTTTTGTTCCGACTGTTTTCATTTTGTGTTTATATATGAAGAGTATTTTGGTTTTTTTATTTAATTTATCTTACATATTAATGGTTCTATTTTTTGGGGTGGGGGGGCAGGACTGGGTAGGTCTACCAGCAGGAGTAAAGTTTGACCCAACAGATCAAGAATTGATTGAACACCTTGAAGCAAAAGTACTGGCTAAAGAATCAAAATCCCACCCTTTGATTGATGAGTTCATTCCTACTATTGAAGGAGAAGATGGGATTTGCTATACTCATCCTGAGAAACTTCCAGGTATTGAAAAGCTAGGCACCCTTTAATTTCTCCACTTGAAAAATGGGCAATTTCTTGTACCATAATTCAAGATAGTTAGGTTTTACTATGTTTCTTTTCTTGTTTGCAAGGAAGAAAGAAAAACTGCATTTTTTCTAGGGTTTGCTTTATTCTCCTTATCATGTTTTTTTTTTCTTCTCACTTGACATTAAAGAAAGAGTTTAACTCCTATGAACTCGTAATGTATTAAGTCTCTGACATGATAATTAGAACTAGTTATTCGAAAAATTAATTTGGTAATTGCTAAATAATTATACTCAAAAACTCTTTACGCTGTCAAGGTATATTAATTAAGTTAAATCCACCAAGAAAACTTTTTCAGTTTGTCCAGCTTAAGTAATTAAATCCAACATTGATATTTGCTAACAGTTGTCTTGTTTAGGTGTTACAAGGGATGGACTAAGTAGACATTTCTTCCACAGACCATCAAAGGCATACACAACAGGAACAAGAAAAAGAAGGAAAATCCAAACAGAATGTCAAGACTTAGCAGCTGCAGGTGGTGAAACCCGTTGGCACAAGACAGGCAAGACAAGGCCGGTAATGGTGAATGGCAAGCAAAAGGGGTGCAAGAAAATTCTAGTCCTCTACACAAACTTTGGCAAGAACAGGAAACCCGAGAAGACAAATTGGGTAATGCATCAATACCATTTAGGCCAACATGAAGAAGAGAAAGAAGGTGAGCTTGTGGTGTCCAAGATATTCTATCAGACTCAGCCAAGGCAATGTAATTGGAGTAACACTACTACTACTACTACTACTAACACTACTACTGCTGGTGGAGAAGCGAGCAGTGATCTTAATAGCAGAAGGGATAGTGGCAGTGGGAGCTGTTCTTCGTCTAAGGACATCCCTTCTTCTCATAGGGATGAATTGTCTGCTGCTGTTTGTGCTGCTATGTCAAGTTACACTACTATGGATATTCAACAATTCAAACCTCAACATTTTACCTTTCTACCATTTAGGAAAACCTTTGATGAGGTATCTATTCTTTTCTTTTCCCTTCATTCTCAACCATTTACATTCTTCTGTAATGTATGGCATTATTCTCCATTTCTTGTCTTGATCTTTTATGTGGGATATTAGGCCATTTTTGTCATCACCTGATATGTAGGAGAGCAATAGTTATTTATTTTTGTCCTAAGACTTAACAACTATTTAGCTCCATCAAACGTCAAATTCATGCTAGATAAGAAGGAAACAATACACAAGCAAATAAGCGATTCTTTTTAGTTTCCGCTTACACATTCCTTAAATAATTAAGAAGAAATGAAAAATATACTAGACTTGCTTGGTAATAACTGTCAGTATTTTATTCTCGTGGTTAAGCTATCAAAAAAAAAATAAAAAAATTCAAGTACCAGTAATAGTAGTATAAAATAAAACCAAAGATAAAAAAAAAAGAGTAAAATAACAAAGTGTTTGACAATGCAAGCTATTGCAGGCAGGCATTGTAGTAGGTGAAGCTTCAATTGAGAGGGAAGGTGGTTCGGCAGCAGCAGCAGCTGCACCGGTAGGCACGTCAGACAGACGTGACATTCACGAGCCACATCATGTAACTCATGACCAACAGCTGCACCAGCACCAGCACCAGCACCAACACCATCATCAGGTTGCAACCGCATCATTCCACATCAGCAGGCCATCGCCCCCAATATCAGCCATTATAACTCCGCCTCCTCTCCATAACACTTCCATTATTCTTGGCCATGATGATGCCTTCCATATTCCCAGATCAATAATCCTTCCAAATGACAACTTTCAGGTAACTGCGAAAGAGAACAATTTTCGTCCTTATTTTTTTCTCAATGAAGTGGGGACCGTTAAAAGAAAAGAGGATTCTTACTGATTGATTTTAACTTCTCTTTGATAACAACCAACTTTTACATTATCAGATCATCTAACATGATAACAATATAGACGATTCTTATAGATAGATTTTAACTTCTACTCCTTTCCTTTCGTTTCAATTCATGTGAACCTATTTGACCGGGAACATAATTTAAGAAAAGAGAAGACTTTTGAACTTGTGACGTAAAATTATGAGACACATATATTTTGTGTGGCTATAAATCATTGTATAAAGGTAAATTGTTTCCAAATAAGAAAATGAGTCATTCTTTTTGGTACGGACTAAAAAGAAAATAAGTTCACATAAATTGAAACGGAGAGAGTAATAAATAATTAATATCTATATTATCAGATCACCTAACATGATAAAACATGTAACTTTTCATAAAAAGTGAGATTAATAATTTGGAAGATAAAAAGGTTACATGGTACAACAAATTAAAATAGGACTTATACAATTTCTTTATTGTGTCAATATTGACTGATCCGCCCATAGGGCCTTTAAAAAAAAGAGGAGAAGAGAAGAGAAGAAGGAAGTAGAGCTGCATTAGCAAACATGATGAGTTTTTTTTTTAAAGAAAAAAAGAAGAAGAGGGAAACAGGAAATCTTCTCTTGTCTTAAGGCGTTTACACATCCTGTTTATTGCAGACAATACATGATCACACATATGATTATGTTGGAGTTTTGTTCTAATTGAGTGTATCATCTTTCGGCAGCAGCAGCAGCAGCAGCAACAACATCATAAACTAGAAGGAAGGTCTGCATCTGAATTGGAACAATTAATAATGGGCTGCACTTCTACTGATATCAAAGGAGTAAGTTTGCACCAACTTTTTGACCCTTGAATTCAAGATTTATCATTCTTATAGTATATCATCATATTCTTCACGATGGACAAAGATTAATAAGGAAAAAAAAAGAGAAAGGGATGGGTAGGATAAGAAAGTAAATTTGCTTCTTTCTTTGACTATTATTTTAACAAACAAAAGAAAAGGAGCTAGAGGTGTAGAGGCCTTTTTCTTTATCTCTTTATCTCTTTATTCTTTGCAAATTTTATGCTCCTATAGTAAGATTACGGATATTGGTACCACAAGCCATTTAAAAATAGAGCTTGCGAATTTTTGCTTACTACTAATCCAGTTATGTCTCACTTTTTTTCTTTTAATTTGTTTTCAAAAAATATAGTTAAAATAATTTAACTTTTAAATTTTTGATTTTTCATTAAACACATAATTTTGTAACTACATAAATATTAAAAGAATTAACTCAAATAATTATCCATTCAATAACTTAAACAACAACAACAACAAAAAAGAAAACCGACAATATAATATAAGTATAATTAATGTATAATCTATTTGTGCTAGCTAGAAAAAGTAAAAAGCGAATTTATCCAATAATTATTTATGTAAAGATTCCTAAATGTTACTACAATATATTAAAAATTAAAAATTTTAAAAATCTTTTTTAGGTTCATGTAAAATGAAAATGAAAATAGCTTTTTAATAGGTGTACAAAATAAAATCATTATGTGAATGGGACAAACGACACTCAATTGCATGCATGGGATTCAGCACAGCAGTCAAAAGGCAACTGTGATCAAACCGTTTTCTTTTCCCTTCCTTTCTTTTCGTTCTTTGTATTAACCCAAGGAAACTATATATATACGCACAAAGAAAAAGAGTTGGCTCTCCCTTACTCCCTTCAAAATCTCCTTTAGCTCCTCACGTCTTTCCTCTCTCCTTTACCCCTTCCAAATTGCGCAATTTTTTCCTTTACAATTTACTTGAACCTATTTCCTTTTAGGTTCGTGCAAAAAAAAATAATATTTTTTTAAATTTGAAAACAATTTACCTTTATGCAATAATTTATAGCTAAATAAAATATAGGTGCATCACTTTACACCACAAATTTAAAAGTATTGTCTCTTTTCTTAAATTCCGTGTCCAGTCAAATAAATTCACGTAAATCAAAACGGAGGGAGTATATCTTTTACTCTTTCTTTTCTCCTTAATTCCCGTTTTTCATATTTGGACAAGCTTATGATTTTGGATAACCTGGTTCCTGTTATCTTTTGCTTTCGCTTTAGCTTCAAATTTTAGAGTTACATTCCCGTTGAATTAGTTGTCATGGTCAGATTTGTTTAGCTCAATGGAGCTATATTCACACTTTAGGCATAAACAAGAAATAAAGGACAACTAAAGCCCCTTACTTAATGAAATTCAGAACGTCAAGTGTGTCAATAACAATATATTTCCATTTGGCTTATATTCTCCAGCATTCGTAGATTGCTGTCTTTTTTCTATTTGTAACATCAGAAAACCCTCGTTAACTTTCCCCCCTTTAATAATGGGTAGGGGTAAGACTTAAATGGTTCTGAGGACTTCTATCTGCTCTAGTATATCATGTTTCTTACTATGTGACTTACTCATGTAAAAACTTAAATTATTATAGGTGAAATATTTATATTTAGTTAATTATATATGTTTACCATTTGGGCCTACTCCAAATATAAAATCTCGAGGTGTTAATCGTGCAATGTGCAAAAAGAAAACCTTCGTTCCAAGTTCCAACAACCTTTGAATAACAAAGAAGTGGCGGAGAGAGAAGAAAAAAGAAAATCTCCGCTTTAACCATTAGTTAGGCCAAAATCCTCACATTAATTGGCTAAGAAAACCGACGTAAAACACAACAATATACTATTTATGTATATAAAGGGTAAAGAAAAGGAAGATATTATTACTTTTATACGTGGTCAGCCAGAATTTAAAGTTTATGAGTTTGGGGTTTTAATCCTTTTAAGTTACTGAATTCTAAATTAATAATTTGTATATATTTAATAGATTTTTTAAGACAAATACATAGATTGGACTAAAGCTACTAGGTTCGGCCGAACCCGTAGTCAACGAGCTAGCTCCGCCCTGTGGGCATGTGCAGAGGCGGATGTAGTGTATGACCTACGGGTTCAACTGAACCCATAACTTTCGACACAGAGTAAAAGTTTGTATATAAAAATTCATTAAAATTTCAAAAATAGTAGATATGAACTTGTAGCTTTAAAAATATAATGAATTCAATATTAAAAGCCCTTAAAATTGAACATAGGATTTAAATCCTGAATCTGCCTCTGGGCGCGGAAAGAAGAAGCAAAATAAAACCCAAAATTAATCTTTCATTTGAATATTCTGCTTGGTTTCATTTGCAGGATCAGTCATCCATCACAAACCCTCAAGATGCTGACTGGTTGAAGTACTCACACTTCTGGTCTGACCCTGACAACCCCGATCATCATGCCTAGGAGCACAAATTCTGAAACTATAAATAGAGAAAAAGGCAACTCCCATATGTCATTAATTAGTATTTCAAGCCTTGTTGAAGTTTTCAGAAATAAGTGACCAATTCAACAATATATATGCTTCTTTTCTCCCTTTCTTTTTCAACCGAATGCTGACCAAAGCTAAAGGTCCTGCCCTTAGGTCTGATAGCTCAACTGAACTAACAGTTCAACAACGTAACCAATGTTGGAAAAGCCCAGAAAGTAAGAAGAAGAAACAAGGAGAAAAGGAAAGAGACTAAGAAAGGCTGCGAGGGGGAACCAAAGCCAAAGTGAATGCATCTGCATCAAAATCATCACCACTATGATTACGATATATCATCTTTATTTCCCTTTCTTATTATTTGATTTTTTTAATTTACATGAAACACCATAGGAATATCTGTGCAACGTGCATACCGATCGAGCTTTGTTAATTATGTCTATATGGACAGTCACTTTTTAGAGTAGTATACTTTCTTTTTTGGGGTACAACATATTTCCCCTTATAGAAATGAAATGTGATATTGATTCTGTATTCCTATTGGGCTTTTACTTGCGCACAACTTTTGATGATGTAAATCGAGTTAAAGCAGCAACAAGTTAGCGCCTAGTTGGTAACAGATCCAATCTGGAGTACTACTTTAGTAGTTAGTATAGATATACCCGCTACTCCATCAAGTTATTTGTTTCTGAATTTTTTTCCTACTATGACGCTACCAAATCACCAGATGCACGAGTACAATCTATTTCAAATTAAAAAGTAATGTAGACATATTGCACGATTGGTAATTATGCATAAAGGATTATACTTTGGAATTAAATTATAAGATCTTCATTGCATTTGAATTAGAGACGTTGTGACCTCTATATGCAGTAGCTAGAGAGCACACAACTATCTTATCCAGAAAGGGAATCCTTTCTCTCTCTAGGGAATCCAAAACTGGAGGGAGAGGCCAAACAATTCCAGTGGTGAATTCAAGTGTCAGAAAGGCATTCCAATACAGTCCAGTGACGCAACGAAGACAAAGAACATCAATGTACTACAAGGAATTGTACTGTTTGATCTGAGTCAAAACTCAGTGGTAACACTGTTTACCTCGAAAATTGGTGTTAACAACTATATTTGATTTGTGGTTCTAAAAACATGTGATTTATTTCAATACTACTCCCCCGGTTCACAATAAGTGTCCAGTTTTCTTTTTCATTTTGGTTCAAAATAAATGTCCAGTTATGTTATCAAGAAAAAATTCAATTTGCTTTTACTCTTTTACCCTTATGTGCATATCCCTAAAAAACTTTTCTCACTCCTCACTATAATTATGTGACCAATACTTTAATAAGGGTAGTTTAGTCATACTAGGTTTTTTTGCATAGGATTTAGTAGTTTCTTAATGGGCGTGCTAAAAGGAAACTGGACACTTATTGTGAACCGGAGGGAGTAGTAGATAAGCAAGAAATACTAGGTGTAAATAAGAAGAATATGATAACCAAACTAGTGTTGTCAAAGGAACGGGAGCCTCGAGCTCGATAGCCTTGGGGTCTCGAGGTCATTTAGTAGTAATAAAGTATGAACAATAAATGAAGAACAATAAAGTTGGAGAATAATCTTGAGCACAATAAACGAGAAAAGCAGAGTAAAATGTTCTATAACAGTGAATGATGATCTTTACAAATGATTGGAGTCCCCTTTATATAGGAGGGGAAAATACATTTTCATTTATAGCAAAACATACTATTGGTATAGCTGTATAACAGCCTAGTACGGATTTGTACGAACCAATCCTGAGATTTACGCCTTGACCTATATGCCCTTGAGAAATTCTCGCTTTTTCTTGACTGTCATCGATTTTGCACTGCCTCGAGGTAGGTCGTATCGGGCCTTCGATGTGCTCTCTCGATATATGCCTTATGAGATTGGGATCGAACTTTATTTCGAGCCTTCCGAGCTCGGGCTCGGCATAATAGAGACTTCAAAATCGGACTCCTCCGATTGCGGCCGTATACAGATAGTCCCCACGTTTCTTAGAATGAAACGACAAGAAACGATTTGAATTCTTGACCCTTCGATATCCCAATCATGATGTCAGTCAAGTGAAGTCAGCGATTGGTGTAACGAAAAGGCCGTGCAGAGGTCATGTATGCACAGTTCTCAAAAAACCATAAATCAATAACAGCTATTGGCCGTCCTTTTAGCTTCTCCAACACACTTAGATGGCCCCTATAAATACTCCACTCTTTCACTCTTCATACTTTTACTTTCTACAACATCTTCAAATCTTCATCAACTCTTCTCTACACTTCCCCATTACTTGTGTTCATCTCTAAACCAGTTTCTTCTTTTTCTTCTGAAATTTCTCAACAAAATGGCAAAAACTTCTAAGACAGTTCCCCAAAAAGAGAAAGTCCTTTTGTCATCACGCTCGTCTAAGAGCAAAACAACAGTACCTCCTCGCATTGAGGAGTGTACCCCCAAGCCTTGTGAAACGTCTTCTGATTTCAAGGTCAAAAAGCCTTCCTCGGTTGCGGGACGATGTGAAGCCATGTCTCAATATATTAGCCTAATCACCAAGCCTGAACAAGTGAAGGCGGATTGCCGTTGGGGGGATGCAATACAAGTGGAGATCCCTTGACCTGAAGAGGACATAACTACTTACAAAGCAGGTATCCTAAGCATATTACACATATCCTGTAACACTCCTCAAATCTGTAGAAGTTTCAAAACTCGCTAAATATATAATTTTAATTATCTTTTTTTATCTTAAATTATACTTCTATTACGGATTTAAACTCTTGTAATTAATTTTTGAGTTAATTCTCTATTTATAAAGAATTGGATACAATTAGGAGAATTATTATTAATTTTTAATAGTATTTGATGCGTGGCTAGAATTCATGATTTAACACGTTATGTGCCTTACATTTTATGTGCGTTAATGATAAAAATACACTTTTTATGTGCATAATGGAGTATATTTCATGTGTAGGTGAATTGGAGATGGAAGCCGAGATAAATGAATACAAATACGTCAAAAATACGCTCAAGAGACGAAGAGGAGTGCACAGGGCTATAGCAGGGCGTTTTAGCCTTAAGGCCAGACCCAGCCTGGCGTTATCCAGGCGCCAGAGCCCAAACGCCAGCCCCAACCTGGCATTATCTAGGCGACAGGGCCCAAACGCCAGCCCTGGCCAGGCGTTATCCAAGCGTTTGGCCTGTAACGCCTGGCCCCTGATCCGGTCAAATCCGAGTTTTGAAGAGTTTTAAGTGTTTCCCGATTGGAATAGAAGTCTCTTATACGTTTAGGATTTGTCTTAAACATATAAATAGACACAAAAACACAACTTGAAAGAGAAAGCCATTAAAGTGAAGAAAAGCTTGTGGATTACTACTCAGCAAAACAGAAACATTGATTTTTATCTCCTTATTTCATTACTCTGTAATTCAATTATGCAAGTTATTTTAGAATTGATTCTTATGAAGAGTAGCTAATTTTCTTAATCTAGGGTTTTGGTGAAACCCGTTGGGGGACAAACTTATGATTATATTAATATAGTTTGGTTGATTGTTCATCTCTATTTGTTCAACTACGTTCTCGTTGTAGTTAGTTGAATGGCCATCAATTAGCTGTGCCTATTTAGTATGTATCTACTTGAGAGAGAGTGCATATTTAGGTAATTGTTTAAACAACACCACTTCCAGAGTATAGACGAAAGTCATAACCGAGGGTTGAGAAGTTGGATTAGACATAACGATACTTCGGGTGCAATCTAAAGTGAACTATAATGCAATCTAGCTAGCGTAACTTAAGAGAGTGCGTCTAGTAAATTATCATAATTACTTGAGAGAGATTTATGGTAGATAGAGTGTTCATGATTGATAGAGATAATTAATCAAGTTATATGAAATATCTGAGAAGTAAGTTCACCAATGGGGGAAACCATAGCATTAGACCTTTATCATAATTATTTACAACACATTATTTTTAATTGTTAGTTATTATTATTGTCAGTAGAATTAGTAAAACATCACCAATTTATATTAAAAAGTCTTGAGAGAATTGATTGAGTAAAAGTTGTGTATTCTAAAGACTTGATTGATACGTAAATTCCCTGTGGGATCGACTCTGGGCATAATACCCC